>JABSMS010044382.1:0-18237 GCA_018902275.1 Aleiodes sp. PSUC_FEM 10030003
CGCCTCCTCTCACATGCGCAGAAGTATAAAAATTATCCCATTGCGTCTTTTGTCTGACTTGGCAACGTTGCATTCTAATTCAGAATCTTTTGCCCCTTGGGACATGTGTTATAGAGAAATGTAATGTTTTGAAATCATTTTGAGGTTATTTATAATCGTAGATTTCAGTGGTTATCAATTAATGTTTGACTATTCTTAACGAAGTTGTGGGCACTTTTCTGTGAATCAGTTTTTGCTCCATAACTATATATAAAATCATTCATATCAATTTGTGGCCGGTGACATCTTTGAGAATGATGCCAGCTCTCATTTAATGAACGCATTCCTTTGCGGACACAAGAATCAATGAAAATGACAGAACTAATCGTGAAGATTCTATAATCGTAGAGTACACCTTCGTCAACACTTTCTCGATTACATTTCTCTCTGAATTCCAATAGAAAGCTTCATTACAGGTGTAAAATCACCATGTTCTCTCAATCTTTACTCAATGAGAGGAAAACTAAATGAAAAAGAAGAAATGAGGGTCAGTTTTGTCCCGGTGGTCCATATTAACCTGCTCTTTTGTATATTTGTGGGTTTACTTCTCACCTTGAATAAAACTTTTGAGTTAACTGAGTGAAATGATTTTAAGTGTAGTACGAGATCTCGTGAAAGTATTCAATGCTGAAGGAAAAATAGATCGTGAGGAAGATAATGTGTAATTTGAATTAAATTACCTTGCACATGGTGCTTGAGGAATTATCTACCCAACACTTTCAGCCTCGGTTAACTGTGAATTCGTTTATGTGTATGAATTGATCGCGTGGATCATTTCCATTTCAATTTCAAGATCAGGTCGAAAACTTCAAGTGAAATGCATTCATTTTTTCTCATTTTTATCAAGTTTTTTTTTTAAATTGGAAATTGAGAGAGCCATTTGTATTACGAGAACCGAAATCCCCTTCCAGAATGGAAATTGAAGCTAGCGTCTAACCGTAGCATTTGGACAGAGATCTGAAAACCTGTTTGGACACATTTGCTGATCCTGGTCAGGCAGATTAAGGTAGATTTAGGCAAATTTGGGCCAATTGAAATGAAACTTAGGAATTAAATAACTCTTTAATTATTGAACTGCTACAAGAATGTTTGAAAATTTGGCGAGATCTGGATGGAACTCAACAATTAAAGAAAACTGTCTTGAATTTCATTGTTGAAAGGGCGTAAGTGCCATTTTTTAAAAATCCATAAAAATTGAATCTAGTGATTTTTTCCTAAGAATACTAACGCCCTTTTATTATTCGGCAAAACAAATGACACTTACGACCTTTTGATTCTAGGGCGACGATGTAATATTGGGCCAATACTGGTATCCGATCGAGAGCCAATATCGGCATGTGACATTGGGCCATTATTGGCATGTAATTCGGATCAATGTTGGCGTTACATTGGGTGCCATCGTTGAGCCAATTATTTGGCATCTTTCCTATGGTGGCTACCTCTCCATAGGGGCCATGATGTTAACAAAAAAATAAAGATTTAAATAAAAACTATCCCATGTTTAATAGAAGATATTAGCGTCAAAAAAATTATGAAGCATGAGGAAAATGAATATTAATCGAAAAGCCGTATTTTTTTATATTTACGAAACTTCTACTCTTAAGAATACGAGAGATCGTCAGTAAATTTCGTGGTTTTTGTTGACCAACATAATTTCATTTCACAATATACATTCTATTTCTCAGTTCATAGCATAAGAAATATTAATAAAAAAAATTCAAGCCGAAATACGAAATAAAAATGGATACAAATAGTCCGTGAAAATTTATGACTGTGTAAAATGAATAATTACCCAAAATGTAGCAAGTGGATCGCCATTTGAATTGCTCAATGTGAATCCAAGTGCTAATGCATGTGGCTGACATATTCCTGGCGACGCCTGGCGAAGGTTCAGTGCCCTCAGTGCTAGACTCGGTGTTCCCTCGACCCACAGCCAGCCCATTCTGATCGATACCATTCTCCTTTCACCAAGATCCTCGACATATAGTTCACCTGTAAAATAAGAGGGATAAAAAGGTTCATGAAAAGGAAAAAAATAACGAAAATTATGTCACTCTTTAATGAAAAAATACAATTCAATTCTTTATCGGGATTTGAAAATCTAGAACGAAAAATAAGTATGTATCCTTTTGTAATCTTCGATCAATTTCACATCATTACATTCAATGTTGTGTAAGATATTTTTTCATTTTTCGTGAAATAATCAGATACTGGCGTGAGGAATAAAGTTTCGAGCAGGGTCAGTAAATTCTATCATTCATTTGCAATTTGATATAATAAAACGTAGAGGAATGAGAATAAATGCGATAAAGAGGAGGATGCTCCGGCGTAGTGTGGGAGCTGTGATATGAAATTATATGTACCGTTTTCCATTGTCTCAATTTTTTTTCTCTTTCTCTCTCTTTGGCTCTTTCTTTATTGCTGCGAGAAATTTATGAGAACCTTGGCATGTTAATTATTTTTTTTCCAAACGTTTTGTAAGACATTGGGAACATTTCATTGTAAATGATAATTAGTTTATCATTTGCATATTAAAAAACATTATTTCTGATTTTCCCTTCATCAATTCTTCTGCGGGTGATAATTTTGATAAATTTCGTTTGGAAGCAATTCTGTGTTTTTACAATTGTAAATCTATTGGATTGGTGATAAATCAAAAGTGGGACAACTGATAAAACGAATTGACATTGACAGGCTTTTAATGACCTTATGAACAATATCAAAAGTCATCGAGTTAGAAATTGTTATCGGCCTGTGATCGATTACTTTTTGATTTATGCCGATGGCAAATGCGTGAACGTGAGGGCCATCTTAATTCGTACGATTTTACGAATGTTCAAACAGGAAACTTACATAATACCTCGATACAAAATTTAATATGGAATCGATTTGTACTGAAGTCAATTTGTTCTTATAATATTTTATGAGTAGTATCTTTCATTACGTTGAGAATAACTTCTTAAGTCTCGCGTCGGTGTCGTAATCAGCCACATTCTTTGATCGGGATAGAGTGGAATGCACCATATAGGATTTTATTTTTACAACTACCTACTTTTCTGAGGTCAAAAAAATTGGCTGATTGTTTTTTCATGACGTTATAAACATAATTCATTTAGCTTTTTGAATTTTCTGATTGAGAAATTTAAGATGCCCGTGTAAGTCGAGCTAATACAGGGAACATGGCCGATGATTGGCCCAATATACGTAATCAATTCTGGCAGCCAATATAACGTTAATATTTGCACTCGATATAGCACCAATATTGGGCCAGTATCCCCAATATTGGTATCAATAATAAACCAATAATGCGCCATCTCTACTGATTTATCCACAAGAGCAAATAGTGACGGCGAGCAATGGTTTTATGCTTGAGCAGACACTGGCTTGCCAGTCCTTAGACGTGCCTGTATAGAAACAGGCGTTTTTGCGGTCTCAGCTCGCGGAAGCTGGGTGGGGTTCCACGAGCATTAGATAGACGGTTAAAGAAAAGTCGAGGTTTATGGGAGTATATAAAATAGGAAAGTTACGTAGAGAAACTGTAAAAGGGGGAAATGCGTGGAAAAATATATAATAAATAAAATAAAAACCAATTGAACTTGAATAATGAAGAGATAATTAATGAAAATCCGGAAGAACTGGAATATAGCTTAAACCCCCAATAGATAGACAGTAACATATTCGCATCGCGATGGAACCACACGGCTGGAATCACGACTATTTCAAAGTAGTTATAGTCCGAACAAGATAATTTCATTTGAAATAGTTAACAGTTTTCTTGGTCACTGCGTAATGTTTTGTAAAAGGTATAAAAAGAATGGAAAAAAACAGAGATATGCAATGTTGTACCAACGTTTTGACTCTCATGCAGAGTCCCCCTCATGGGAACATCCATTTGATACTAAAATTGAAAAGAGACAGAAAAAAGAGAATATAGATACAGAATACTATTTTCAATTATAATAACACTAATAAATGTAAAAATGATTTTTTTTAAACTTCTCAACAATATCTCAAAATGAAGAAAAGAAGAAAGACGATAAGAAATTCCATGAGATAAATTTAGAAATATTGAAAAAAAAAAATAATAAGGCTCCATAACTTAAGAAACGACTTTTTTTCTGCTTTTGAATTACGATCAATCGGTATGTAATCAATACCCTAAAAGGCAAAGGGAAGGTGGCCATTATTGGTGCCAAGTATTCGAATATGACTTTTATATTCATTGTTATTCTTATGATTTTTTTTAGTAGTTTATATTCATTGACAGTGGAAAAAATCGCGTCTCTTTTGAAGTTCATAATTGTATAATAAAATATGTAGAGTATATGTAGATCTATTTTCAAAACACCCAAATTTTTCGAATTTTATGGCAAGACAGTCTTGAGTGTGTACACTGAATTTGGTAAAATGATGTATTTTAACTATGAAAATTCTACATTTCTGGTTTATAGAAACCCTACGTTTTTTTTCTACAATTGGTTAAATATAAAAAGGAAACAGCAATTAAGGACATCGCGTTCCATCGAGAATTGACAGTTATTTTTAATGACGCGTCAGTGATAATGACTATCAGCTTCCTGTAGATTGAGGGATATTTCCTACTGCCGTTGTTGCAAAACAAAAAGCAGTTCCCAGGAATAGAAATAAGTCATTGTTGAAATAATTGCATGGAAACGGTAAAATTATCAATTCTCGGAATATTTTTTTTTAACCTCAGAATTTTGTATTCATATTTTTTTTCCATAGAGATTTGAAAAAATGTGTAATAGGTGAAGCAGAAAAAAATCGAATCGCAATGACTAAAATTGTTAACTCCAGAGTGAAGCGGAAAAACAGGTTGAGTCGGGAAATTTTCAATTTTCGAGCAGAGATGATAAACTGTGCAGGGATGATGCGACCGTAATTATTGATGATTTTGAAAAAACAACTGAATAAATCGATTCAACCTATTCTTCCGCTTCACTCCTGAATAGATAAAAAAATCAATTTAGTAACGAAGTTAGGAGAAATGCGGGGTAAAATGGGATACGGAATAGAGTATAATCCATTTTGTCCCAGCTTCATCACAATTGTAATTACAATTTTCGAAATAAAGAAAAAAGAAGAATATTAGTTGCAGACAATGTTTTTTGTGGGAAAAAAAATTGACTGTTATGATTGGGGTTAAAGAAATTATTTGCCAAATACGTGGTTCTATTTTACCGGTTTACTCATCGTGTGTGCAATAGATGGAAAAAATCCGGTTTTCACAAAGAACTACGGTTACACTTTCTTTCTCATCTTTTTTTTAACTTGCGGCTACCTTTTATTATATTTCCTTTTCACTTTCCTCTCGCTCTCCTGCGCCCTGTCACATCACGACACATCACTTTTACCATTAAACTCCACAGTTACAATAGCCCTTTTCGTGCAAATACGCCGATCCCTCTCGCCCCTAACCATTAAGGAACTTAAATATCATTTATTTCATTTTTATTATTATATGCTTCTATGAATTATTTATCCTTAAAACTACGTAAGAATTTTTGCCCTTGAGAATTAAATTCACTGAATTGATCTTAATTTTTCACGCTTTTTTTATTAGGGTCTTGAAATTTTTTTTTCGTCCATGCATTACATTTCTCTGATTTTTATTTTACGGTTTTTTTTGTCAACTGACTCGGATGCGTCAAAGGGGACTCGCATGTAAGTGTCAACTCCGTAACGAAGAACCCAAAGACCAGTTGCTGCATATTTTATACGCGTCACAGACTTTCTTTGATTCATTTTGTTCTGAGAAAAATTAAGGTGACGGAGAATGCGTTCTCTGCCCATTTTTCGAAAAAAATACCAATAATCAGCTCAATATTGGCACCATATATTCTCCCAATATTGGGCCATTATTTTGCGCTGATGTGGGGCCAATATCAGACCAATATTACCTTTTCATATGAGTCAATATTGCCCCAATTTTGGACCGATGTCACACGCCAATGTTATCCCAATATTGGGCCAATGTCAAATGCCAACATTGTCCCAATATTGGATCAATGTCGCACGACAATATTGTCCTAATATTGGGCCAATGTGGCGAAATTTACTATTTTTTATACTTTTGCAATATTTTCTGAATCACACATTTTTGGATCGAACCTCTCTGTAGATTTATTATTGAATCTGAGTTTCTTTTCGGTTCATGAAAATTAAAGTTTTCATGAACTGCAGCGCTTGGAAAACATGAACAAGAACGAGATAGTGTGCGGCTGTGCCTTAGTTTTGCGAGATCTGACTAATGAATCTTTACATGAAAATGGAACCATCATGTAACATTGATTTAACCCCTCATGTGAATTAATGACTCTTGTGATTGCAACTGACGTGAAATGAAATCCCGGAAGGAAGTACCGGTTGACGGTGCAAGTCAAAGTGAAATGCGATCGAGCCATGGTCGATGTGAAAGTGACAGAAAAGACTTCGTAAGAAAAAAGTTTGAAAAAAAAAGTAGAGAATAGAAGGATAAAACTCATGCAGATATTCCGTGCTGGCGCGATGGAAAAGAATGGGAGGCGCGGTGGACCAGTGTCAGTTGTCACGAAACCGGAAGTGTCGGAACACTAGAAGGACAGAAATAGTACAGTCAATCCGAACAAAAATTAGAGCCGGAAGTAATCTTCATGATGAAAGTCACAAGACTAAAGAGAATGTCGAAGCTTTTTTTTCCGGGAATTTTTTTAATTATAGAAACTTTTCATTTTGTAAAGTGTAATTGTTGAAGTGATTATATGATAACATGCTGCATTTTAATAACAATGTAATGAATTTTACGATGTAGAACAAGTCAGACGTAGAAATCTCTTTAAATTGGCTGAACATCAAAATTAATTTGCCTTGCATTTGGAAAGGAATGAGCATGAACATTTTTTGATCGAAAAATTCATTTTTTTATACTATTTAGATGAATTAATTGCAAGTCATCTGTAAAAATTCGGAGCCACTTCACCAACAATTTTCAGTGTTACTTATTATTTTTTATGCAGTAGAGAATACATGGGCTCTTTCGAAGCCACACCAAAGCATTTTTTAAAACTATTTTCGTGATATATTAATTTTATTTCTAAGTTCAACAATGAAATTTGAGCAGTCTTCTATTGAATTATAAAAAAAAGTTGTAGGGGACGAGGAAACTTAGTTCAAAAAACACGATGATCATTCAATTCTTCCCGAGTTGAGGTTCGTTAAACGCCATCATTCGAAACGTGACAACATTGCACATTGGAAGGAGAGAGATGAATAAATTACTAATAAGCTGTGTTTAAGATAATAGAGTTGCGCAAATTTCTTTCGTAACCACGTGGTAGGGGTTTCTCTTCTACTACTCCAGATGACGAAGGGTTCACTTCCGGGTTTTTTTCTGGCATGGTCAAAACTGGGATCTCAGGAAACTTTGTGCCAAGTTCCTCTGTCTACTACCCCCGGGAAGAGTAGAGAAAAAAATGAAAAACTCCTTGAATGATCAGTTTTTTTGGGAATAATTCAAAAACGATGAGAAGTACCCGAAAAAGTTTGACATAGTAACCACTGCTATGTTTTTTGGATTGCTCTTGCAAATTATCAACCCTCTAAAATTCGACCATTTTAATGTAGTTTCCTTCACCTCGAATTACTGATTTCTAAGTGGCGCATACGACTTTTTTTCCGAGCACGCGATATGATCAATTTTCGCAACAATTAAGATTATCGTTGCTATAACAGAAAAGATTTGAGGAAAATAATAAAGAGGTTAAAACCGTTGGATTCCGAAAGAAAATACCGGTAAGAGTTTTGATTATCAGTGAGGAAATTTATCGGCAGATTAATCGGCGTGGGTTTTTCCGCCATAATTGTTTCATAGTTATTTTAAGATTAGATTTTCAAAGTGCATTCAAGATTTAATTTTTTTTTATATAGAGATATTCTTTCCTTTTGTCCGTCTGTCCGCAAAATATTACCGCATACGAGGCTCGTGATACTACCGCGTCGCTTAATATCGGATAGCAAGAGTAAAACCGAAAACAATGTTTTCTATTCCTGGAAAATCGATGACCATATTATTTCAACTGTAATAAAAAATGAAAAACCTTGAAATTTAAACTAGTAAAACTAAAAAAAGTTTCCAATGAGAATAGAAAATAACAATCATTCTGTTTTTCCTATGCTATTAACGCGTTTTTTCTCCATAAATTATGCAAAATACATGCAATCATGTCGGTTACGAGTTCATAGTATTGAGATGCGCGAATGATTAAATACCACCGTGACTTCCTCATCCTCAATTAAATATCAAATTTGCAAGTAGGATTAAATAAACTCTAGCCTCGGGATGTCGGTTACGAGTTCACGCTTAACACACCTACTTCAATACTATCTAATAATTTTTTTTCCTCTTTTCCTTCCATGTTTATGAGTTTGTAATTATTCTTGTGTCTGTGTGTAGATACATTAAGCGCATAAGGAAGAGACGAACGGTGCTCCTTCACTTTGCTAATTGAAAAGTTGCACCGTTAGGTATCTACAATGTAATTTATACGAAATAGTGTAATAATTCTTTTTCTTTCATCAATGTGTTCAGGCAGGATGGTTCGTTGGTTTTGTGTGAAATTTCGGAGAATTTTTTTTTTTATGTTATTTCAGTATCGTAATTCCAAATGGAAATGGAAAGAGAAGTGGGGCAAAATGAGATACGGTATGGAATATATTCCATTGCCCTGATTTTCAACTTTTCATTCGTATTTTGGCTGCTTATGAGTTTTTATTCATTTGCCTTTTGAGGCGATGAATTTGATGGATTTTGGGAATTTCAGTGGTTTCACTAGACAGCCAGCGGAATTTGTGGCGAAAAATTGTGTACTGATATCCTCACCGGATCCATTGTTCTCGAGTTATTCAAAAAAAAAAGTTTAAAAAGTTTAAAGATTTTTTTGTTAACAGAAATAACGAGTTATGTACATATTCACGAAGTTTATGTAGATGTAGAATTTGTAGTTTAAGCGCGTAGGCTTTTACTCACATTTAATTATTTTTTTTGGATATTTTGACCAATGTGACAGCGATAAGCAAGATATGGGCAATAGGGTGTATAATAAAGTGTAGAGTGAAAAAATCCAGCTATTGAAGATTAAAGATTAAAGATTCATTTATTTATCATAAATAATACCAGGTTACGCCTTTTCATCATTCAGCAAGAAGAAATGGTACTTACGCCTTTTTGATTCTATGATGACGATATACAACTTTCGGGTGAAATAGTTATGCTGAATTATGATTGTGGCAATTTTTTGTTTACCTGGGATGTTTGATAAGGAAAAGCAAAAGAATGCATGAAGATGCGATCGATTCTTTTTCATTTCTCTAATTAAATAATCGTCTTTTTCGCGCTGATTTTCAAATGTATACTGTTTCGAGAAATCCTTCAGGAGAAATAACTATTCATCGAGTGATAACTTTTGACTCAAATCGATTCAATCTCATTAGCCATCATCATTGTTCAGCAATTGCATAAGAAAAGGGTTGTGCATTTCATTACTCAAAATACAGAAATTAAAAGGAATGAAAAATTCCCTGTATATCAAGTGAAATTATTAGGAAGGAGAGTCAAGTTTTTGTTCATCGAAAATTGTTTTTCGAGCAAGTAACAAGTCGTGTTGGCGTGCCGATCGGCTTCGATGCACGTTCTAAGCGACAGTTAACTTTCTATCCACAGACTTTTTGAAGACTAGGAGCAACAGGCCATGCAAATTTACCATTGAATAATCCACGAAAATTCATCCAGCAATGTTATACTCTGTGAAAGTCACTATAATGAAAGAACTATAAAAAAATTCCAATCATGAATTTAACATATGGCGTTAGTTAAACCGTACGATTCATCCTCAATAATAAACAACTATATTAATAAAATTTTACATTCATCCACAACTGTAAGAGGGTGATATACTCGCAGGTGGTAGCCTACTGTACGGACATTGAGAGCGTATGTTGGTTCAGCTCCCAAGTACATGGAACCGGAACCATAAATTTCAGATAGTGCGAGTGGCCCCAGCGGAGTGCATAAAGAAGAGGAAAGAAGTAAAGAAAAAGAAGGGTAGAACGAAAGAAAAATACACACGCACACATAGACATGTGTCGACACTGAGTTACATCCCTGCATGGAAAAAAGAGACCAGCAGTATCTCCGCACTTCAGTCTTTCCGCTTCGCTAAAGTGCCGAGTGGCGCTTGTTGCTTGAAACGCTTTGTCTCCTATTCTTCGAGCATACGTGTCTTACAATGCTATTTCTGCTCAAACACCTATCAACAAAAGGAGATACGAGTTTTGAAAAAGTTTTTTGTCTCCTCTCTTTTATTTTTGCTTTAGAAAGTGAAAATAAAGAGGTGAAATAGCTGAAAAACACGTGGATTTTACAACCTGTTGGCAGGTTTCTGTAGAAAGAAAAAGGAAAAAATACCTGCTAATGGCCTGCGGTTATTTTACATTCAACGTGGAATAAGTTTCGACACAGATGGAAGTGTTGAGGTAGTTGTAACAACGATTTTTTTTAACGATTTTTAGATCGTTTGAAGTAGAGAGTTTCAGGTATTACATGGTCATCCTCGAAGCAATAGGGTGGAAGTGCCAAAAACATACATTTTGCAATGAACGTCCATAGAAATAATATACATTTTAAATATAAGAAAAATATATGTTTAAATACATAATAAATATCCTTCCAATAAGGAATTATGTATACAAAAGGTTTTTCCAATGTGAAAAAATATATTTTGAGTGCATGATTCTACAGATTAAAGACAGGGAGAAAGAATTTGGGGAATGGGTGCCCATGAATTATTTGCATCCGTGACTAAATTGAATGGATTTCTCTCGCCCCCAAGATTAATAAAATATTATGAATTCTCTTAACATCTTCATTTTTTTTAGTTTAGAAATCGGGTAGAGAAGTTTTGATGAATGATTCTTATGCATCGTTCAGGTAGTATAATCTTTTTGTTTTCGGGACTCAATGGCTGACTTTTTGATTGAATTATTTGTTTCTTGGATTCCTTTTTTCTGCGGGGAGAGCCTACCCATTGATTTTCTTTTGATGACACGTGTTATTATGTAGAGTGTGGAAGGACAGCATGCTGCGTAGAACTGGTATATGGATAAGTTGGCTCTTTTCCTTTAGTTACTTTTTTCTTCATGTGGGTTTAAGGGAGTGGGACATCGTCACCTCTTTTTGCTGGGATAGGATTCTGGTTCTGGAAAAAAAATCAAAGTCTTGCAGACCATTTTGGCGGTTGATACATGGACGGTGAAAGCGAACAGATTGCTTGGTTTTCTCGACGTTGGTTGGTGACGCGGATCGATGCAAATATCTAGTGAATCACGTTGTCGTTTGAGGTTTATTGTAGCTACATCTTACCTGGGTCACGCCCCTCCTTTTTTGTATTTAATCAGAAGATTATATTTTTTTTGTATTTTTACAATTTTTCCAAATTCGTTCTTTTTTTTTACTCAAAAGTTTACCCAGAAGTGCTAATTTGACCACTTAGAATATATGTAGGATATATTCACTCATTTAGTCTCATTTAGTCATTTAGGCGGTAACAAAGGTCTCGTGCTAATACAGGTTTTATGCATAGAGCCCATGTAGAAGACGCAATTTTGATCGTTAATCACTCTAAAACCAATGAGATGGGAAATTTGAAAAAATTTAAGGTGATTCAAAACAATTTGTTTTATTTTTGTTGGACAAATCAAATTTTTGCCATCATTTTGAGTTTACTCTCCACACTCCTTAAATCACAAAATATTTCATGAAAATTCAATTTCAACAAAAGTCATGAGTTACTGAAACTTTTGTTACATGCATTTGTTGCTTTCTTCTCTCTCTCTCTCTCTCTCTTTCAGTCTTTCTCATGAAGTGAGAAGTGGATTACTGCTCGATATATCAACGGAATTCCATTCAACTATGCTATGAGGTTTCTAAACCACATTTTTTTATCCATTAATGCTTCATAAAAATCATAACCGTAGACTGTAATTTATGAAAACCTCAAGTGGTCGAGATAGAATGTGAAGTATATGGAGCTTGAACGGATTGAGTATGCATGTATTTATTATTAAAAAACTTTTATAAAAAACCTTCAATATTCCTTTATCAGTCCCCGAGAAGGAAAAGGAAAAACGGCCATCACCGGCCCGTTATTGATGCTAACATTCAGGATAATGGCTGCTATATTGGACAAATAGTGACCAAATGGTGGGATGTTACCGCGTGCTAATTTTGGCATGTGATTTTGGTGGCAGTGTTGGCATGCGACGTTGGGCCCATATTGGCATTATGTTGGTTGCCAATATTGGAATGTCATATTTGAAAAGTTAAATTGTTGAAAAGTAAATGAAGATTGGTGTTGAAGAATGGAATTTAAATAAATCATTGAAAACAATTTTTTTTAAATGAATTTTCCGAGAAAGTCAATTTCCCCCGTTTTGAAGAATTCAATTTGCAGTTTCCACGAAAAATTAATCTTTTGTTAACTTTCATTTTTTTCCTCATTTTTAATGTGGGACATTGTTTTGTTTTCGAAGGAATCGAAAAAGTCGCATTTATTCTTCAAAAACTGATTTTTTTGTTCTTCGAAACGGTTGATTTTTCAATTTTCTTGTGTTAACTCGCTCTACATTTTTCTACATAAAAAAAAAATTCACATTTTCTTCGCACCTAGTCTTGGAGATATTAGGGTACACGAAAAGGAAAAAATTACAAATATTACAGAGGTAATTTGAGGAAAATTACTATGCAGCAGGGTACCTGTAGTGTATGCATAATAAGTAACATATTCGATCATTAATCATATCAATTTCATGTAAAATTATCGTTTGGAATGAAACAAAATTTGAGACCACCTGATAAACCATATGAAGAGCTATACAAATGAAGATTAAAGTCATAACGTCGTGATTTTAGATGGAAATGAAAAGTCAAGAATCTTCAAGATGCTCAATTATTTTCAAAGATTACACCTATTCCAATGTATAGCTACTAATACACCTCAATTCGCGAGCGAGCGGAACGAGCGAGCAATAACGCACCTCAATACACGAACGAGTGCAGCGAGCAAGCAAGTACGCCCCGCTAGTTTGAGAATTTAATTCGATAACCCGGGAAATTTGGGATCAAGAACGCCGTAATTAATTTTAAAGAAAGTGGTATAACACAATCGATTATGGACGAATAATTACTGAGATAATGAAGAAAATAAAAATTCCCAAAAAAAAGGTGTTTTGGATAAATCGAGAACTATTAATCCGGCGAGAATTTATTGCATCATCTTCCTCCTCAAATTTCTCCGGCAATCCACTGGAGCCATTGAAATTTCTAAATTCCATCAACTCCATGGACTCAAAGAAGCGGTTGCTTTCCATTTTTTTAACGATGGACAAAAATGCATGAAAATTTGTTGGATGACAAAAAGAAAAACACACAATTGCCATCGAAACAACAAACAAAGATCAACGACCAATCAAATAACGAATAAAAAGTGGAAAAATGAATTCAATGAATCGAATAACATCCAACACACATTATAATAGAGGAAATTTTTTTAATTCACCATAAAAATAAATGTTTCTCATCAATTACTTCCATGTTTCTCTATTCATTCCCAAGAGATAAGCTCGTGCAGAATTATTATACGAGTGTTTAAACATAGAATAAGGACAAAGCGATGAGCACATCCCAACAATTATTATACATGACTTGATACTCATTCACCAACAATTCTCAAACCACCCATATCGCCTATGGCAAAACAAAATTCGCTCGATTAACGTTACAAGCACGTGGCTCCTCACATAAACCATCTAGGTCAATCACGTTCAAGCAATAAACAATAATATCGATTATCGATCTCAAAAAAAAAAAAATAGAAGGGAGAATGAGCAATAGTTGTCAATTTTTTTATTTCCACTTTTATACACCATAGTAACAAGCCGACAACTTACACATCCGTGACGTTCCACTTATCTCGGGACATAGCGGAATGCGTCTGATTAACCCAGATACACGGAAAGGAAGGAAAAAAATAATAATAAAATATTGACGAGTTTTTGTTCCACTAAAAAAGCGGATGAAGAACAAATGATGTGTGCCGAGGTATTTCAGTAGTTTTAATTATTTTTCTCGAAATTAAAAAATGACAATAAACATTCTTAAAGGTGTTAATCGGGAGAAATTTCAATTGAAACGTGAGAAATGCAATTTCTAATTATGATGATTAATGAGTGAAATTTTTTTTCCTCAATTTACAATCAACAATTTTTCTTCTTTTAATGTACTTTTTTCCTTCATTTTTCGGAGATAAAAATAGATGAAATGAGCTTTATCGCGTGCCTATTGCTTTTCACTGAAATATGAGAATGAAGAACTCAGTGGGAAAGAGAGAGAACGAAAAAGATGGGAAGAAAGGAAATGATGATACAGAAGTAAAACCGCCGCTGGAGAAATACACACACATACACTGGGTCACAGTGAACGGTGCAACGTCCTGTCCCGTTGTCTTTCTCTCGCTCGCTCTCTCTCTCTCTCTCTTTCTCGAATGAGAAGGTTTGGATGTTTTTTTTCATTCAGAACATCTTTTTACACACTTCTATTAAATTCTTTATTTTTTTTGAAATTAATAAACTTAAGGTTACATCCCATGCACGATCAATAAAACAGAACAATATAACATTCGTAGGTCAGTTTCCAATGAATTGCTGAGAATTCGGGAACGTGTTCACTAATGAAAAAACGGCCAATAATCGGCATAATATTGCCAGTATTAGTTCAATATTACGAAGAAATATTGCCAATATCATTGAGCCAGTATTGGCCCAATATGGGTCAATATCACGTGCCCACATTGCCCCAATATTATGTGCCAATATTGGCACATAGTAACGCTTCAAAATTGGCTCATTATTGGCCTAATACTGCTGTCAATATCCAGAAGCTTGGCACTAATAATTTCCGTTTTTCATTTTCCTTCTAGGCTATTCTCTAATCACATACATAGGATAGAGACAGGCCCAAATAATCACGACTCTCTTCTAATTGAAATTTCTTAATAACTATACGGGGAACTGAGTAATATTTCCTCTATGTTGATTCCCTTTTGATGCTAAGATTTGGGATAATGGCTGCGATATTGAACTAATAATGGCTCAATCTTGGGGCGTTATCGCATGCCAATAATGACATGTAATATTGGTTAATCTACGCATGCAATACCGGACGAACATTGGCATTATATCGGATCCCACTATTGGGGATATCTGACACTGGTATCTGCATGAGCCAAGTCCTACATGATACCTCAATATATCCCCTAAAAACTAGTTTTATAGAAAAATTTTCAAGTTTAATCTACACAACAGTGTCACCAATTCCGTGATTTCCACAATCGCTTTTCCCTCGAAATCTACCAAACCAGAATAACCAGAAATTCACCGTGCATAATCTATCAGAGTTCCTTTTTCTCTCCTGATGACAGTAGTTGCGTTGGTTCAAGAGAAAGGCGAAATGAAAAAAACAGAAGAAGCTTATGGGATCTATAGAAATCCGGCTTAAGGGGTCGAGAGCTCAAGAGTGCCCGTGTCTTATATTGATGCCAACACATATCTCTTTGCATTTATAATTCGCCTGCGGACGTTTAAGTGGCGATGAGGTGAGATCTTCCATGAAATTATACAGAGAACATGGGGACAAACTGGAGGACCCCAAAAATGATACTAATGATGTATACGTACATTGGATTTTTTGGGAGCCTTCGCTCACCCTTCTCATATTGGGCTGAGGGATTCCATGCTCATTATTCACATTTTTACGTCTGCACTGAGCGAGGATTAGTGTCGGAGGTAGTCGCAAATGGCTTGTTGGTTATAGTGTAGATGTGAATGATTTTTTAGGGTGATCGGTTACGAATGAATGCAAGGAAGTTTAAGTTGAAATATCTCGGGAACTGTTGGGTTTACGAGAATTTATTAGGAAATCGTTTTCGTAGAGAACTAAATTCTCCACAAAAAAAGTCTCTCAAGATTTTTCTCTAAATCCACGCATTAAGAAAATATCTGCGAACGAGTTGGGATTAGATTGTCTTCGGCTTTTGTGTAAACTTTTAACGAAAATATTCACAATCTCTCGCTTAATCCTTCAAGTTTGGAAGAATTTGTGAGATCATCCTCTTACCGACTTGAATTCAGTTTGTAGAAGCGTCGAGGTAATATTCAGAGGAAAGGGAATAAACGTGCGAATGTACAGTAAATGTAAGATGAATGTAAGGTGAACTTCAACTTACTTTCAACTTCCAAAGCGGAAAAAACGCACATAACGGCCGTTTTGGAAGGTGAAAGTAAGTTGAAAATACACAGCAGCCCTATCGCGTTCACCTTCCATTCACTCTCGTTCATCATACAATTATTGTAGATTGAAATGGAAGTTGTAAGCCTCTAAAAATTTCGACACGGGGTTCGCTATCACAAGTTGAAGGAAAAGAACGGAGAGGGAGAGGGGAGACGAGAACCCTGGAGTGGGGGGCTCTAACTAAACCGAGTAATACGGACCCGCAAGAATAAAATCGCACCCCGGGATGAAAAAATGAGAGTCTATAGACTGTATATATACACTCTATAATTTACTTTTTTTCTTCATTGCCTAAAGTGTAATTCAGTTTTTGGATTAAAACTGTAGTTTAATTGATTAATTGTGTTTTCTATTGAACAACCTCGTTTCCGGCATCGCGCGATTAACAATCCGAGTAACTTCAATTTATTCAAACTTAGAAGCGTTTTGAACATTTCAGAAACTCAATTCTTGTATAAATTTTTAGAATTAGAAAATTCCCGTGAGGCTCTTCTTAAAAATTAATTTCATTAACTTATTCATAAACAAAAGACGTCATTGACCCTTTCAAAATGAAATTCCTTCATCTCTAAATTGACAAAAAAATGTTAATAGACATATAAATCAATGTTAATGGTGGGTATACGTATGCGGATGTGTTGTCACGCATGATTGGTACTAGTTGTGGTCAATTTGAAAGTGCGTCTCGACTAACAGGGGGCGAAAGAATTAGGGACGAATTTATTGTGCCATAAATGAACAAATGAATTATGGAATTTTGTTTTTCTTAGCCACTCAAAATTCTCCAATTTTTTCCCAACAAAAGTGTTATTTCAATGAATAAATTCTTAATTCATTATATCCGTAAATGATACGTAACGTAATTGAATGAGAAATGAAACTAAATAATTACGGAAGTCAGAAGTAATTTAGAATAACTCATATTATTCCGCATGTAATTGAACTACATTGATACAAGAAACATGAACGAAGGTGACCGATTAAAAATTCACGCTTGTAATTCTCGTATCTGGGCTAACCGCGTATAACGGGAGAGTTTTATACGTGGTTTTACGTATTTGACCTCTGGCACCTACATCGAAATCCATGAAAAACAACAGAATTCATTATTTTTGGATTTTCAGCACTTTAAAGGTTCTAACAAATAATATCGAAAATTCTAGACGTTATTTTTATGGTTTCCTGCCATTGAAAAATATATATTAGTAGTAAATCAACAAAATGAGGAATATATTCAATATACATGACTTATTTATGATTGAAATGTAAAAATTATACATTTTTCGATTACTATATCATTTGATATATGGGTAATATAGAAGAGAGTTACCGGAAAACGTACTGAAATAGGTATATAAGATTTTTACGTATATATTCTAGCATATTACTTATATATGAATGATATACGAGTTGATATATCATTTTATATACTGAAGATCCAGATACGAATCTGATATCCTAAGATAGTTGGTGATATATGACATAGCACAATGTTTGAAATGGATTATTTCATGTTCTGAATTATGAACCTGAATGCAAAGTTCATAATAACTTGGTTCATAATAATTCGGGTCCTAGAGCGCAAAGGGCGTAACAGGATAGAAAAATGGGAAAATTTCAAAATTTTGAAAATTGTAAAAAGTACAAATTTTTGTATTTTCAAAAGAAACAAAAAATTCTCTTATTCTCTCTCATTCACTCTGACTGTTTGCCATATTCCCTCAGTTCCCCTCATTCTCACCCATTCACTCTCCTTCTCTTTCATTCACTCCCATTCTTTCCCATTCTCTCTCATTCTC
>JABSMS010044493.1:0-23618 GCA_018902275.1 Aleiodes sp. PSUC_FEM 10030003
ATTCAAAATATTCATATTTTGAATATTCAATTCACTTTTTGAATTGAATAGTATCCTTCGATTCAATTCAATTCAAATACTATTCGCACACCCCTAGTTAACACCAATCTCAATGGTCAAGAAATATCATCATCTACAAAGCTAACGACACCAAGTTGTGAAACGCATACATACGCCACTTTCACTATCGCGGCCACGTTTCATAACTGTTATTATCGAGGACATAGGTATATATGCGTGTATATCAGAGAATGAAAGAAACGTCTGCCCTCGACATACACAGAAGAGGTACAGGAGTGCTACTGAATTGGTAGGAGGTTTAACGTCCGCCATTGTTATTCGCTCCAGAGTTGAATACACGAGGGATGGCTAGAAGAAGGATGCGAAAGGATGAAAAAAAATTGAGACAAATACGAAAGAGGGAAGTAATACTGAAACGCTTCTCCACTTATTTTTCTTTTTATCCCCTCATTTTTACTTTTTCATTTATTTCCTTCAGCTGTTAAAAATTAAAGCGAACCACGGAAAAACCACACGGAAAATCGATTCTGCAGTCAGTCGTTAAGAAAAACCCATTAAGCTGAACAATAAAAGCAATCTCTTATCGACAGCCTGAATTTCCTATTTCTCCAATGTTTTTTCTCATTTTTTTTTTGTTGGGATTTTGTTTCCTTTGGTTTTTTCCATCAAGGATAGGTAATTCTCAGCCTAGAAAATTGGCTTTCTTTTGGAGCAATAATGGCCAATGGTTTCATACACTTCAGGGTTTTAATCTAATGGTAATTTCCTTGAGACAGCCATAGGCGGATGCATTATCTAAACCCACTGAGAAATAAAAAAGACACTTGCACGTACTCCATTACACACTGTAAATTGTGGTTGAAGCCAGAAATATATACTATTATAAAGCATTTTGTATTATATACACACGTTCCAATCGTTACTGACACGTCGACTCGCAATTTGCTACGATCAAGGACCGCTAAAGTCTTTTATTCTGTCACTTGGACGACTTCATTCAATGCTATTACTAACACGTACAATTTAATGCGTTCATAGAAATGTTTCATTTGAATTTATCGATATATTCCAGCTTTCTACATAATTTCTCAATGCAATTGGACGAATTTAACTGAATTGCATTGAATAAAAATTATTAATATATCATTATTGAGACTTATTTATTAGTTTTGAATAAGTTAAAATGGTTTTATGCATAATTCTAAACTGATTCATATGCTACGAATAAAATCCTCATTGTGAACGTACACTTTTGCCTCATATGCCAGTTTTATAGTACACAAATGAACCACGATGGATTCCGGTGGATGGAATTGGACGTTTGCGCTTCCCTACTGGTGAAACGCGGAGATTTACATAATACCAACGGGATGGAGGGATTCCTCTCTCTAGTTGGATCGTTGAAACACGAGCACTGTGGGCTTCAACTACTGTGAGGCACGTTTTCACTGCAAAACCCACCCGCATTCCCAGTGGACCCTCCGCTGTCGGGCGGTAAATTCCCCTGGAATTCAACCGTCTACTCGTAACGCACACACAGTAAAGTCTGTATTCTCCGTACGTTTGATTTCAAAACGTGCAGAACATTTCACATGCCAAATAAATGACGGAATTTTTCCTACTCTTTTCTTCCCTTTAATTTAAAAAATTCCAACGGTATTTCTAAACAATACCATGAATGCCTGTATTTATAGTTCAAATTGAAATAATGGCTTTGATTAGATGTTTTACCCTTTCAACATTATTCACACTGTATCAAATGGAAAATGTTAACAATTCATTTTGAGAACACGACCTTCTGGGGATGGCGCGATTAGTTTTAAAAGAGCAGAGGTTGAACTAAAGTATCTGGAGCGGAGCCCGAGAGCACGGATAAAGATCTGTGTCAAATCGCCATCACAATGAATAGCCGTCTGAATTTTTATTTTTACATAATTTTTCTTGTTTCTTTCTTCCTCTGATACTGGGTAAAAGGGTAATACGACAGTCAAACCAAGGACAGTTCATTCGACAGATATATTTCGTCAACCTTCGATTCTTTTTTCATCTCTCGGCTCCCGTGAGCCATCATAAAATCGCTTTCACTCGAAAAACTATTGTCTTATTTTTGTTCTCTCCATGGAACAAGCGGAAAAAGCGGAAGAATAAAGAGAGGATTGTGTATCTCACTTTCACCTCGTGACAATTGTTCTCCAAACAACGGTTTGTCTTTTTTGAGTCACATCAAAACATAATACGTTTCACCACGGAAGTATGGCATTCACATGAACGTTAACACAGTTGGGGCATTGCGACCTCCATTTGGGCAAAAGCGGAAATCGGCACAGGGCACAACTGTATGCAAATATAGAGCTCCAGTGTGTCCGCATGTGGTACCGTAATCTCGTTACAGGGCCGTGGAGAGAGCCCTCTTTCCTCCGAAACCATTTGATACTTCAGTGTACAACCAAACAAGAGACCATACTCATGTCCGGTGGGCGGTAAATGCAAGAAGGACAATTAATCTTCACAGTTTTTTTACGATTTTATTTTTCTCTTCATCGGAAAGTCATCGTTTTTTCTGTTGGGTAAAAGAGGGAACGAGGAAGATAAAGAAAAGGGAGAGATGCAGAGGCGTAAAGAGGCGTATCGCTTCACACTCTATTTGTCATTGCGGTCTCGAGTCGCTGAACGGTCGAATCAATGCTTATAAAACGATAAAATAAAGAAATTGAGAAGAGTCATTCCAAAATTGCGTAATTTAAAATAAATTTTATTCAATTCCAAGGAAATAATTTCATTCAAGAAATCCATTTTACTCGATCGAATGAGAGAAACTCTTGCTTTTTTTGCATCTTACTATTGATGAATGAAGTCGTGTTGCAGGAAACGGAGAAAAACAATAAAATGTAAATAAATAGGATTAAAAAAACTGGAAGTGTGTGAACCAGTCCCTGACAGTTCGGTAATGACCCGGATTAATTTAGCGGTTGAATAAAAAATTTATAACCGTGATAATAGTTTAGCTGGTGGGGGAAGGGATTCGAAAAAGCTGACATTGCACGCTTCATGGGACCGTCAGGGTTTCTCTCTCTCTCACCCTAACTCGATGCAGCTTGTGGGTGTCACGCGACCGATCGATTCTATCGTGACACATCCGCATCAAACGTGACTCGTGTTTTTTTTATCCCCTTCACCTATTCCATTTTGTTTCCACTCTTTCATTCTTCTTCTTCTATCTTTATTTTTCACACCACCACGGAGAATGTATCCCCCAAAGTTAAATCAACTTCAATGCTGGAGTTTAATCGCATTACCTCGCCCACTCCTGGAATCGATGAATTTAGATCAGAAGATTTAAATTGCTGGATTAAAGATCGAGTTCCTATCGATTGCTCCTCAGTACTTTTTCTCTTTTCTACCCACTGGAATTCCTCGATTTGAATTTTTTTGTGCATATCGACGGAGAAACGAAAAGTGAATGGAGAAATTTGTGCCATTCGAAAGCCAAGAAAAGCAACGATAAAAACATAATTTATGTCTGTTCTAATAAATTTCAAAGTATTTAAATATAATGAAAAAGAAAATCAGTTAATGGAATTTCTAAATTTTTTCGTCATTCCCCTCCATTTATTTCGAGCTCGTTTAACTTTATTGCAATTGTAGACAAATAATCTAGTCAATTGAAATTACATTGTCATGATTCACTCGAAATACATCGTGTATCGTGTTAAAAGCAAGCTGGAATGAATGAGCTATCCGCTCTCTCGAATCCTTGTCTTACTTTCGAGCGCTGACTTGTGTGCGCCCGCGCGTCGCCCAAGCGACCGGGGCAAACGTTCTTGTAACACATTTTAAAGGACCCAGATATACAATGTATATGCCTCTCCGTGACCGGAGACATCCGGGGGACCTCGATCGGAT
The DNA here is from genome assembly GCA_018902275.1 of Aleiodes sp. PSUC_FEM 10030003. Classification (NCBI taxonomy): domain Eukaryota; kingdom Metazoa; phylum Arthropoda; class Insecta; order Hymenoptera; family Braconidae; genus Aleiodes; species Aleiodes sp. PSUC_FEM 10030003. The sequence goes on from JABSMS010044493.1 coordinate 3,925, forward strand.
CAGCTTCTCTCTTATTTTCATTTCTCTCCTCTTTTTTCGTTCCTCAATATCTTTTGAACGTTAATTTTGAGGTCTCACTTTGAGACGAAAATACATATGTATCGATGGAGTTCAGAGGAGAGTAAAGAGAGAGAGAGAAGACTCGGTAACATCGAGAAATGTGAAATCGATACAATTTCCGGATGAATAACTCTTTATTTCTCATAAAGTTCAGATAAAGTTTAATTGATTCGGTCGAATCTTAACTATTTCACATTCTGAGTCACTTTAGTCAGTAACTCTATACGCTCACCGCTCGAATCCTCCCCTCTTTCACGGAGTTTTACTGATGACCCTCCTTAAAGTCAGACGGATTTCACTTTTGTCATACCGATTTCACTAGCCAATTTATCGTGAGGCAATATGTCCTCTCACGATGCCTTTCTCACATTTCTGGGATTCTGAATGTTTCTATTAATTTCGAGAAGCTTCAATCTCAAGTTTATCAATAAACAATTAATTTAAAAAAAGAATCTTAATAAAAGATTCTTTAAAAATTGATGGCGTCAATGATTTTTATCAATCTCATCGTTTCAATTTTATTAAAAAATTTATATGCAGAAAGAAAAGGAAAGGCGTAAATATTTTTGAAATTTCACTCGTTCGTAAATTTTTTCCAGTTCATTATTATATAGCTATAGTGTTATGGATGCATTATCTCTCATTCTGAGAGAAAATGAGATCTCTCCCCCTACAGTTACTACAGTTGTCTGGTAAAATCGGAGGGGGGTTAGATACAGTGTCGATTCGCCAAGCTCTAAAAGCAATTCGCACAGAACTTTCACTTGTCCAACAAGAGTTGTATGATTTCAATAAAAAATTCATTTATTCTAGATAACTTGATGCAAAGAATTATTTTAAAATATAAATCAGATAAAGATTGTCGCTTCAATAATTCAACAGTTAGAATGATAAATTATTAATTAATGAGATAATAAATTAATTCAAACAAATTAATTAATTGGAAAGACAGTAACTTCTGGGTGGTAATGCTTTACCGAGTGAGGTAGGTAATGTAGACTTTTTTTAAGGACAGAAAACGAGAGAGAAAGAAATAATGAAAATTGTGATAAATGAATTGGCATTATTTTCGATAAAGTTGAATATTTTTTGGCTCGTTTTAAGAAATACGAATGTTGACCCCGATAATCCGTATAAATTCAATTGATAAGATTACAGTTCTTTTTATCCAATAAAGGAAGACGTTTGTAAATTGAAAATAAAATTGATATGAAACGACAAAAAAATTCAGTCCAAAAAGAAAATGCATGAAACAATAATTTCCATCAATTATTTTCTACTCGAATTAATGAGAATTCCTGCTTTTACATCAAATTTAAATTTAATCAGACGTGAAGAGAATAATAGAATTGAATAAATCTTCTATAAAAGATTACCATCGAATTTATTTTGGCTTCTGTACATTTCAATGTCATCAAAAATCAATAAATTAATGAATATTTATTTTCATCAGAAATGAAGTCAGAGATGTCTGGCATTTTCATTTAATTCGAGAGTTATTCAAGCAAGGTAAACGAGTCAATTCAATATTAATTCTTCCGTAAATTTCATGTAAAGAGAAAGAACATAATTATTTTCGATGTATTATTACGTTCTAGCTGAGTTTAGACGACCTCGTCTACCTCTGACGCAGATCCATTCAATCTTTAAATATTCCTACTACCTGTTTCATAATTCTATGAAACATCATAGGCAATTGCTAAACTGATTCTCCCGCGTTCATTTAATTCTTCATGAGAACAATCACGATAATAGACGGATCGAATTTTATCCGGAGTTTCCCTCAGACTGACAGTAAAATTATTGAAATAATTATAAAATGCTTGAATTGAAGAAACGTAGTCTTCCATCATTCAATGATTGTGCATTAAACTTCATAAATCAAGAAGAGTGACGTTCAGGAATTTAGCCTAATAAAATTACAGAATATTACGTTATGAATTCACAAACATCCTCGAGGCGGATGTATTCAATTGAATTTTCGTTTGATTCAGAGAGAATAAAAAATAAAGACTTCATAAATCTGACATGTCAAATTATGCAAATCAATTGCTTGAAATTACCTGGGGTTAAGTGTAGGGGCCTCATTGTAAATCCTATCTCTTCAAAAACTAATTAAGGCGGAAAAGAAATAACAAAAAAAATATAATACGTAAATGAAAAATTGTACCTCACGAGCTCGTTCATTATGTAAAGCCCGCGGAGACAAACGATACACGTTTTAACTCACTCGGTCACTCTAAAGAGGAAGAAGGACACTATGCATTATGCATAACAACACGGATTGGTGCTCTTGTACCCGGCATGCTTCCGCATACGTTTTAAGAAACAAAGATCAATATTGTTGTTTCATAAAAACAGAGTTAAAAGGTTCTTCACAAATTTTCCATTCGACCGAAACAGAGGAGGATCAAATAAAATGGGGTAAAGTTATTGAGGAATGCGTCCAATATTAATTTTTTTCGCTTATTCTTCAACAACTCAATTCTGCGATTGAATTTTATATATCGAGTTCATTGAAGAGATAATCCTCAGCGGATAATAAATTTGATAATCATTTAAAAGTTTCATTCAATAACAGAATTTGAGAAATAAAAATATATTCACTCACCGGAACATAGACGACAGCTTTTTGAGGAGAAATGACGGCACAGAATGAAAACTGAAACAAAAAAATTTAAGAAATAATATTCATTTTCATCATAAATGTCAATGCGAGAATATTAATCGTGACGTTTATTCTATTTCCGGAGCGTCCTTGTTTAGCAGTCGACATCGAGGCGTAGTCGAGATTCAAGATAACGTACACGTGCAACCGTAACTGTTTTTTTAATATTTTTTTTACTGAAGTTTCAGTACCCCCTTCAGTGAAAGACTAAATAAATGAGTTGAAGTAGAAAAAATGGGGAAAATTCATGCGGGGGATAATTTACCAGAGAGCCACGTGCATCGTTAAAACCGATATACGTTGAGAACGTTGTTAAGAGTGTAATGAACAGTTCCACCGAGCGAGAACGAGAGAAAGAGAGGATAAAAAGTATCTAACGAATACGATACACCTTTGTACGCTGCGAATATGAGATATTCTTTGATAACAATACACACAGTTTCGTCATTGAAATTAATATATATTTTGTGTTGGCAAAATATTATCGTGACTTCTCATTATCTTCGCTGATATTTCAACTGGATAATTGATTTATCAATTTTATGCAAAATTGTTACACGTTATTTTTAATATTTGAGAGAGTAAAAATAATGAAACTTGAGAATAATACTCACTCATCGTCTACGAAATGTATTTAAAAAATGTTTCGAAAACGTTTCATAGCAAACACTTGTGTTTAACAAGTTAAATTTTCATGGAATTCAGACTCAAACAAATGAGCGAGGACATAAACGCAACAGTAAGAAAATAAAGAATTTGTTTTGTAATAATAATAATGAAGTTGCCGGTTGTAATGAATCACAATAATTAAATAATAAATTTAAATTACCTAAATAATTAATATTCAATTGGAGATCAATTGTTTCCTTATATTGTGAGGTTAGAACTGTTATTGTTTGCTTCAAATAAGACTAAAAATTAAGGAAATTAAATATAAAATAGTTTTTTGGCTGAATAGAGAGGTTAGTTTTGTCCCGGGATGTGTCGCCCGGGCCTACAAACTAAAATTCGTACTGGATTGGTTCATTTCTCCACGATTTAATACGGAGACAGTAAAGCGATTTGCCAGACGTTTTATTTGTACTAAAGTCAAGGCCGTTCAACCGTCGTAGCAAGTAACAGAAGAGGAAAAAGAAGAAAAAATAAAGAAAGAGAGAAAAATATAAAGAAAAAGAGCTGAGAGGAAAAGAAAGAACGAATGAGATGACAACCTTGAGGGATGAGAGACAGAGGTCGAGTTGCGGCGGAAATTCTTACCGGATGGACGGTCACTCGTAGCTTCCGTCTTTGTCGGCTCACGCTAAAATTTGACGAACTCTCCTCTCCTCTTGACACTTATTATGCCTAACATTTCAATGATTTTTCTTTCTCTTCCCTTTTTAACTTCCTTTCAAGCACAATACGAGGACCCGGTCATCGTTGCGCCTTGATACACTTGCCCCAACTGGATGCTACGACGCTAGCTCCATCTTGAGGTATTAATTTATGAATAGTGCCAACTGAAGGGCTTGATTTTTTGTAAAATTATTCGAATAAAAAAATTCTTTCAAATTGTTTTGTCGAATGAATATTATTACTGTAATTTATTAAAAACTAGCGACTTGTTAAAAATGTCTAATGATTTTTTTAACGGTTCGTTTTTGGAGATTTTGGAAGGAAAAAAAATATTTTTGGTTAGGTTGGTGGGATTGTTTAAAAAACACGTTGTTGACGAGAGATTCTGAATATTTGAAAATAAATGAATGGAATTAATTGGAATTTAACAACATGAAATTTTTCATTTTTTTTTATTTACGAAAAATATTTATTTGTAATAATTTAAAATGTTTTGAAAAATTGTAAAAGTTCATAAATAACGGAATTACTAGGGAAAATATCGTACAAATTTATATATTGAGAATTCTTGAACTTATGAGTTTTCATGCTCTTCCAGAAACTTTTTCAGAAGTGAATTATTCAGTGGAATTACCAAGTACTCAGCACCATCCACATTTCTCCTCGTTTTAACCAATTTGTGATCAATAAATTCAGTCAACTGGGCTCTCAGTGCAAGATCGCTACTAACGAGGAATCCCTCTCTAGCTCCTCTATAAAGATCCTTGAACGCCATACCAGGATAAATATTACTCTTTCCATTTTCAATTTGATGTTTAACGAGAATAATATAAATTGCCTTAGCATTTGTTGTCAACGATGCGAATACATTGTGGAGGGACGAAAGAGCAAGTGCTCCACTCTGCTGAACCATCAGTGAATTCTCATAGGAAGTTTCGGCTTCATAAGGAAGCAGAGTTGTTGCATCGCACCAATAAAAATTGTATCTTGATCTCTTGACATTGTCCCATATCAACGGAGCATTGACATGATCAACGGATGCAAGAAGCCGAATATTTTCAATTGCCGCAAGACGGGAGAGTGTGTCCTGTGCTTTATTATTCCTGAGCATTGTTCCATCGATATTATGAATCAATAAATATAATTTATCATCTGGATTTTTCCGCATCGTTTCCTCGATGATGTTGAAGCACTCGTTGGCATTTGTTGGACAATCTAATTCCAATAATTCCGTTATTATTCCATCGAGAATGTCTTTTACCGTTAAACTTGGAAAAAATCCATTGACTACTAGTGTTGGATACTCTGCAATTATTTCTTTATGAAAGTCATTAATCAAATTTCTCTTTGATCCCAAACCGTGTAAAAGAAGACTGTAGCCTTCCTCCATTATGTGATACCACATTGGAAACATTGTTTTGTAACTTTTTAACAATTCTTGAATTCCCTCTTTGTGACTCTTTGTTATGTGATCCTGATTGCTCAATAATTCCTGAATTTTTTCCTCATCGAGGCGTGGGTTCTTCAGTCGACTCAGTGTGCGATCTGACGTAAGAGTCTTGCCGGATTGAGATTCAAAGTATTCATCAGTCTTCAGGTTCTGTTTGAAGAAAAAAATAATTTGAAAATTTGTAAAGTAGTTAAGAATTTTTTAATGAAAATGTTACTTACAAAGTCTTTATGATTAATGTTCTTCCTCAAACCTCTTCTGCACGGAGTTATAGGGACTGGAATTTTTTTCCTGAAACCCTTGAGATGTTTCTTTGGAGATCCATCCTCACTGTTCTCATTCTCATCCTCAGATATTTCTGCGCTATTCTCAGCCTCTTCCTCTCCCTCCTCTTCATCACCATCGTCATCATCGTTTGAAGGCACATATTCACTGTCTTCCGAGACACTCTCACTGTCACTCGGAAAATAAATCTGTCTCTTTCTGGTTTCAGGAGCTTTCGTTGATGATTTATCACTTAAAATTGATTTTTTTGGAGTTGGCTTTGCGGGTGTGCTCGATATGTCGATTTTATTCAGCATAATTCGAAGAGCGAGACGTCTCGGTGATTCTGGCTTAACTGGTGTACGTGATTGCAGTGCTTTTTGAACCATTGCATTCTTTTTTGAGGGTGTTTGAAAGCCATAGATTTTGTTGCCACTGACGTCTTCATCATCGAAGAGTTCTTTTGGCTTTTGTACATCTTCTTCGATTGTTTCAAGTTCCTCTTCTAATTCTTCTCTTAAGACACTTGTTTCTGGCCCAGGTTCTACTGTTTCTGTACTTGAAGCACTGTTCTTTCTGGATTTAGGTTTTCTCCCACCTGATCATCAAAAAAAGATGGAAATTAATGACACGTATAAATAAAAGAGTGAAGCAAGATGAGTCAATGTTGGAAATACCTCAGAAACTAATGGAGATACATTTTTCATGGCAACTTTTTTTAGTTTCGTTACGCTCCTAAAAAAGTTCATGAAAATGTCTGTATCTCGCTTAACTCCAAAATATTCCGAAGACTCTAGCATAAAAATCAACTCATCTCGTTTCAAACTCCATAAACTTTCAATTTTGTTCATAATTTTTATTTACTCGGTGTCTTTGCTGGTGTCGAGGCCTGACTCGTACTCGATTCGCTGTTTTTTCTTGGTCTGCCTCTCCTCGAAGGCGTTTGACTTCCTATGAAAACCAATAAAAGCAAAGTAATTCGTCTTGAATAATTTATTGACAGAAAGAAATGCTTCTAAGGCATTTCAAAGAATTTGAAACAATCAATTAACGAAAATTGAGGTTAAGTATTGTTCAACGGTTCCACAATTAACATTTACCTTTGCGACTTTTTGTGGGTGTAGATATCTGCTCTTCACTGTCACTCAAATTAACTTTTGTTTTGATTCTCGTTGAACGGCGTAAATTATCACCACTTTCCGACATTATTCACGGGATAAAATACAGTACAACAATGAAAGAAATTCGAATTACTGAAGTGGAAGTGGTGGTAATGGCGCATGAGCACATGTCCTCAAATTTTGAGCGCAGATGGCAGCACTAAGCAACGCGTGCAATTCGCAGTTTGTCTGTTTTGCCTCGAGGGGAAGTTTATTCATTAGCGTAATAACCATGAATCGAATTTGACAGAATTACAGAGTCCTTGGGTGTGGTAGAATTAGTTAATGGATTGTGAACTATGTGATAATTATTAGTGTGATGTGTAGCGTAAAGAAAAGCAATTTAATTTTATTAAAACAGCAGGCAGAGTTGCTTTGAGGTAATTCGGAAGATGCATGTAAGTGCGCATCAGCTGTCATACCTGTTGCAGCTCATCTTCGTCTAGTCATAATAATAATCACCATCGAGCCCTTTGAAGGCAAGACGAGTAATTATTTTGAATTATTTTAAAAAATCTTGAATTTGAAGGTAGTTTTGTTGCATTGTTTGAAACATTCATTTATTTCTCTTTCAAGTATGAGTTTATTGCCTGAAAAATATCATGGAGACATTCCCATTTTCATCTTATGAATCATCTCTTTTATTTTTAGAATATTGTAAGAAATGAGAACTTTCTAGGGGAAGATGGAGTAAAATAGATATGATGGATAAGATGGACGAATTGGATTTTAATTAGTTTGGATATTCTATGGAATGAACATCGTTTGGAAGAGTGAAAGTATTCGAGATAGGATCTCTTCAATGATTCCATGCAAATGATCAGAGAATTTTTTGTATAAAACATATGTGAGAATTGATTTTTGGAAATTGTTTGAAAATTCGACTGTTGCGACCCAAAATCGAGTCAACCGTTTCCATTCTCGGAATTTTTCAGTTTTTCGTGAATATCTCCGGTTTTATTGGTCGTAACAAAAAAAACAAAAAACAACGTGAAGGTGAAATCATTAACCATCGATTTATGTTATTTAGAATGAATTTTTCATGTTTTTCAAGATAGATATGGACGAAAAAATGATTTTCATGGAACGAAATTCAATGGAAATTCAATAGTGGAGTGATGAAAGAGAAAAAGTCGAGAAATAACATGGATTTCATTTTAGAAATATCTTGAGAATAACGGGATTTAGGAAAATTTATCGAGAGACCTTTTTCGTCGTCCATAAAATCCTCTACAAAAGAACATCTCTTGTTCTTTCCCTGTAAATTTTATGATTTCAGAGATCTTTATCGATGAATCCACAAAAACATTTTTCCCCCATTTTTCAAGATATTTCTCAAATTTTTCGATTTTTTCTCGAATATCTGTTCTATGCATTCAATCTATTCGTTCAATGAAAGTTGAGATAGTTTCTTATAGATTTTGTCCATGTTTAATTGAGTCAGGACCAAAAATATGAAATATCATTCATTTTCTTCATTAAATCCCAATTAAACTCAATAAAAATATTTGCATTAATAAATACACAATTATTTCTTCTTGTTTAGTCTTTGAAAAATGGATCTGACCTTGAATACTGGTGCTGAAAGCTGCAGAGATGTTATCGACGATCATTGGAATGCAACGGCACAGATGATTTCCTCTGAGCAACACGATCTTCCAATTCCAATGGATCACATAAACAATTACGACAGTGATAGCAATCAACATCACAATCAAATTGATTTCGTTCTTGCATACATGGATAATGGAAACTTGACGAATGCCCAAAAGAGAGAAGAATTTGAGACTGAGCTCAGGGATCAAGGATTGGAGTTAGAATCTGAACAAAATCGTCAGCTAGTTTTCGTGAAAATCCATGTACCAAAGGTATTTTCATGCATTAATAAAAAAGCAATTTGCAGCATCTAAAGAAAATTATTTATTTCAGGAAGTTTTATGCAGATACTGCGAGATAATGAAACTAAAAATGCCAATAAAACCTCTGTCAAATCAGGAATTAGTAGATAGTGAGAATGACATATTTGAAGATGCAAAATCGTGGTTCATGAGTCTATTCAAATGTGCACAATTAGATTCTTCAAAATTTCCAAAACACGAGACTAGGTTACTTGCTGAATTTTCAAGGGACAAAGACTATTTGTAAGTTGATCTAAAAAAAATTTCACGAATGACAAAAATCCTCGTAATACTTTTTTTCTTTGTGAAAAGGTTTGACTTAGAGGATGAAAATTTTTTTCCTACAAATGTGCGTTTGATGATTGTGGATTTTATTCTGGAAAGACAGTCTTTGGGAATTCAACGGCTTGTTACCAATGGTGTCTATTCCGCTGCCTATCCATTGCATGACGTCAGTAGTGTAGTCCTAAAAATTTCCATCGTGCAGTTACAATTCTGTCGCTCTGAATAAAACGATTTTTTCTATTTCTGCAGGGAAATTACAAACAGTTGAGAACCACTCGTGGACTTTTATACGAGGAATGGGGGAGAATTAATAAATGGATAAAGTTGCAACCTTTGGACACAATCCAAGAGTATTTTGGAGTAAACTTTGCATTGTACTTTGCGTGGCTTGGGTTCTATACTTATATGCTGATACCTGCGAGTATTGCGGGTCTCTTATGCTTCTTTTATGGTATATAATTGAATCTTTCAATTTCTATAATTTTTTCATTAAGTGGCAACGGATTTTCGAACCCATTGTTCAGCGATATTTCGGAATTTTTTTATGAAATGATAGTAACATTGACTTTCTGACTATCTTCCCCAGTCGTTGACTCTTGTATTATAAAAATATTAATAAATATCATCGAACAATTGGTTTGAAAATTCAAAACATACAGAACCTTCCGTTACCCCTCAATGAATAATTATACCAAGTCCCTGATTTGTCATTTTCAGGTTTAATAACGATCAATTCCAACGAAATTGGTAAAGACGTCTGCTCTCCCTGGGCCGACACAATAATAATGTGTCCCCAGTGCGACAAAAACTGCGATTACTGGCGTTTAAATACGACTTGTATCCTGACAAAGGTAACTCTCTTATTCGACACTCCGTCGACGGTAATTTTCGCAGTTTTCATGTCATTCTGGGCAGTTCTCTATCTCGAACTCTGGCGTCGTAAATCCGAAGAATTGAGTTACCGTTGGGGCCTGGTTGGTTGGGATCAAGCTGCAGAGCATCCTCGTCCTCAATACCTCGAGATGCTGAGCAAAGCCAAACTCTTTAACGTAACAGTCAAAGAAAAATTGAATCCAGTAACACGTGAGAAAGAGCCACGTGTTAGTTTCTGGAAAGTTCGAGTACCAGCTACGATGATAAGTTTTTCAATAGTTCTATTGCTTCTACTTGTAGCTGTTGCTGCGGTTTTTGCTGTAGTCCTTTACAGAATGTCGATGATAACGTCGAATAAATTATTTGGAAGAGAATTAGACAGTAATCAGTACAAAACTTTTGCATTACCAAGCATTGCTGCTGCTATTAATCTTGTTTGTATATTAGTATTGAATTATTTTTACGACTGGTTGGCTGTTTATCTCACTGAAATGGAGATACTGAGAACTCAGCAGGAGTTTGATGATAGTCTAACTCTGAAAATTTATATATTCCAATTTGTAAATTACTATGCTTCCATATTTTACGTAGCTTTTATGAAAGGAAAATTTACGGGTTATCCAAAGAAATACAATAGGATCCTCGGATATAGGCAGGAAGAATGTTCGCCTGGTGGATGTTTGATGGAGTTGTCGATTCAATTGGCGATTATTATGGTTGGAAAACAGGCGGTTGCCACTGCATTGGAAATGATATGGCCGATTTTGTTTAAATGGTGGGCGTTATTCAGGATTCACACTGGGTTGAAGCAAAAAGATCCAATACCACCGAGGAGTCAGTGGATCAGAGATTTGAAACTGCTGGAGTGGAGTCCTAGAGGATTGTACAATGAATATTTGGAGATGGTTATTCAATTTGGATTCATCACAATCTTCGTCGTTGCTTTTCCACTGGCTCCGTTATTCGCATTGATGAATAACGTCCTGGAAATGAGGCTGGATGCGACGAAATTTCTGAGGCATTACAGAAGACCAGTTCCTAGAAGAGCCAGAGACATTGGAATCTGGAAACAAATACTCGATGCACTGGCACGAATCTCAGTTACCACTAATGTAAGTAATTTTGTGATTGTAATGACTTTTTTCGTAATAAGAAGACCATTTTGTCGATAAAATAATGTTTTGAATTGCACGTGAATTATTTTTGAAACAATGTTTTATTGTTTCAGGCCTTCATCATTGCATTTTCATCGAATTTAATTCCACGTCTTGTTTACATGAAAGCAGCGAGTCCAGATCATTCTGACGTTGGCTTTTTGAATCATAGTCTCGCATATTTTAATACGCAGGATTTTCCAAAGGACACTGCACCATTAGACAGTGTATTTGAGAATATAACAGTATGTCGTTATCAAGAATACAGAAATCCACCTAATCATCCAGAATTACCATACAAGAGGCCTACAATTTATTGGCATATTTTAGCAGCAAGATTTATATTTGTCGTTGTGTTTCAAAGTGTTGTTGGTTTATTTACAATGGCAGTGCAATGGTGTTTATCTGGTGTACCACGAAAATTGCGTGATCGAATTAAACGCGAGGCTTATCTCACTGAGGAAATAATAATCAAACGTGAAACTGAGAGAGCTAGGGAAAAGGCACGTTTATTTGCTAATGCAAGTCGCTTTGCCAATAATGTTGGTGATCATTTACGCAGAAGAACAATTGATGGCCCTGAATCGACAACAGCTTCTGAACAAAATTGACAGTTATTTTTTTTCCATTTTTTTCCACTACATTGTTGCACAATGAAAAGTTTTATTATAGGGCAATGAATCAAATTACGTGACTTGTGAGATTTTTCTACTACTGGAATGTTTTTTTATATGGAATACTTTACAACTATTTTGATGACTTTGTTTACAGAATTATATTTGAAAATTATAAACATTATTTACCAAGTGAAGAAAGAAGATAATAATTTTTATGATGAAATAATTCTCCTCATTTCCTTATTGATTTGTTCCTCGTACGAATGATTGGGCAATGATTATTCGTTAAATTCACAAACCATTTTCATTAGATAAAAAAACGAAAAAAATTGATAAATCATGAAATAATAATTTAAGTACACTACGTGAAAGATAAAAGTGGTAAATTATTTATTAGTAACAGTGATCAGTGAGCCTTCAATTATCAGTCACGTACGTATCGTTTGATGTTAATAGGCAATCGTGGTACATTGCGTCTTGCGTAATGTATTATTGCTCCTCACCGGCAACTCTTCGTGCCACGAGGCATGCTGATAAAAATTTGTTTATCGTAGACATCCGGCATTTTGTAGATAAATTTCGATGAGTTTGCACGAATAAAAAAATGAAAAACGATGGTAAGAAAGAAAAATTGTGGAATAAATCTGACAAGTTTGAAGAGATCGATACCAATTACGTTGGTATGGCCTTATCCAGAGCTAACTCATTATTCATCAGTGGAAACTCGATCTCACAAAATGGCTCTTGTCGTTCATCTTAGCAATTCCTATAGTTACAGGGAAACGTGATTTACAATTTCCATAATTTCTCTATTGCTCGAGGGTAACGATGGGGACACCGGATTGACACTGGTGGATAGAACGAGAGTTCTTGAGACCTAAATACCACAGTTGCAGATGGAAAATTTTTCGTGGCAAGTAGAAAATCACTGAATATTTTGAGGTAAATCATGTAAATTTCATTCTAAAAAATTTCTCATTAAAAAAATTTCATTTCAATTTTACTTATTCATTTCGTCATAACAGAGATGTCTTTATCTTCATGTAAAATTCATCGTAAATTTGCCATATATTACAATGTGCACATCAAAGTCGGTCCAATCTGGTAACTCTCCTACAAGTCACGTTCAATTGAGGCCTCTCGACAAGTGTACCCCCATTATAAGTAGCAAAATGTACACTTTATTGACTCGTCCAGTTTTATCTCATAGAGAACGTCCTCGAGGACAAGCTCGACATTTCCGGAATGTAATTGATGGTGCGACACGCGAGAGATGATAGAGATATCCTTTGTGGGCCAGGTCATATTTTATGCTTATCCGTATTATCAAGAATTACGGTTTAACCAGAATTATTGAATTTTCATTAATCACGTCGCGATGATAAAGCAAAAATATTGGAGGCTTTAAAATAATTTGGTAAAACGAAAGTGCTGGATAAGAATGAAAAAGTGATTTACTTAATGGAATGTAGGGCAAATCGAGAGCCGCGTATACGGGAAAACCGGCGTCACAACGTCTGATAGAACCACACGAGTGAGATACATTGTACGAGAAAGATGGAGGAGAATCGTGAGGCTTTGCAGAACCTGTAGGACAACAAAAACTGCGCATCAGGCTTTACTTGCACGTTGCTTCTCGAATGCCTCTTCTGTGAAGTATACAAACCTTAATCCTCTCAGTAGAATTTATTTCTTGGCTTTAGCCTCTTTTTTAACGCAAGCGCATTTTTTAACGACTCCAAAATTGCGGGGAAGAAGTAACAAAATATTAATGGATGAATTTTAATTTTTTCTTGAAACAATTTCGAAAGAATTTTGTTCTTATTGCTTGCTCGATTGGAAATTGAAAGAAGCATTGAGACTGGGTCATTGTCAAATTCAAGGTGACCCTGAAGGGCAATTACCACGAGCCCAAACGCGGAAGTTTTTATCTAATGATTTCAATTTTCAACGTTTTTTTTTTCTTCTTCATTAAGACTATTCTTTTTTTCCACGCTATACTAATTAATTTACCTCGCGGTATTGTGGATGCAAAGGTTACGTAGATACAATCATCGTGAAAGGATTAAAACTTTGCCGTGATTTATTACTCTTAATTAACTGGTAATAAATAACTGGTTGTAATAAAATGGTAATAATAGTATTGAAGAAATTTTTCAAAATATTACTGAGGAGTTCTGACGCGTTGTTTGATTCAAGCCTCAAGTAAATGGGTGACACAGTAGCTCGGTCACTAACGAAACTAGATTTAGAACGAGCACTCTCGTGTTTCTTTTGCAATTTTATGGATTTTTTATCATTTTATACCACGAAGATCCAATTTTTATCATTAAAATTTGAATAAATCGGTAGCGAGAACGTAAAATAACATGACTCGATTTAAATTCGTCATTATTTCGCCGGAATATCTCGTAATCCCCGACAAAAACGGTTATCAAAAAGAAATCCTCTACTCCAATCATTGGAAAATTACTTCGTCTCGTTTTCGTGATAAACAGAAGAAAATTTTGTTGATTCTGCGTTGGGGTTGTTGATAAGCATATTGTCATCAACAATTCAACTGTTTGAACGTAGATCATTAAGGTGGGAGGGAATGATAATTCGAAAGGCGAAAGCTTGTGTGTGACGATGGTTTAGTTGCATAGTAGCCACGCAGTACGGATTTTTATCGGAAAAAAATGAGAGACCCGCTCGATCATTCTTAACCGTTCACTCGTCACGATTGTAAACAATAGAGAATTCATCGGCAAGAATATCAATGAGTATGTATTACTGGAGGTATTACGGCCCTAAAACGCATTCCCCATAAAAGCTTCGTTAAATATTAAATTCATTGTATTTTGAGGTCAATATGAAAACCTACATAACTGTTAATTGACGAAGCATCGTTTACTCACTGTTGGAGGACTTTATCACTCGTATCAGCCATTAGCGATGCTAATGATGATGGAGATTAATTTTTTGAATGCCTCTCCGTTTATCGTGAATTTAATAGAAAAACGGAGGTTGTTTGTTTTGATAAAATTCAGGATTTTATGATAAACTGAAAATGTTAAAAGATGAAAGGACTCATCCCCTCTTTTGATTTTAAAAGAAGGGGGGTTTAAACATGGCGACTGGAAAGTAAGTGTCCGCGAGTGACTGAGTGACCCACACACACTCAAGTTAAATCCAAGGGGGCCCCCAAGCACACTTGCTCAACACGCCCGATCACCGTCACATACCGTTCACAACGATCGTTCAGTAAAGACCGACAAAATTATTGCAAAAAACAATATTTTTATAAAATTTACTCACAAGTGTTAATAGTACGAAATATTGAACCTCCAAAAAAATCAACAATGTACATGAATGAAATTTAACGGGGCAAATAAAATAGCCAGTTTGTTTGAGCACTCTCGGTGGAGTGTTTGGACTTGTGAACTTTGGGTTAAAATTATTGTTTGCGTCAATATGGATGTCGGTTAATGGATTTTTAAGTAACTCTTGTGACAACAGAAAACTTTTAACTTCCCTCAAATAACTGATAATTTAACAATACCTCTGAAATCATCCGTGTTTACACGGAAATTTACCAGAAGGTCGTCCTCCGGGGGCCTTGAACACCCTCAGTTCAAGTGGAAAAATCTGCGGTCCCTCGTGTCCTTCGTATAATCGGAGGAATTAAGGGAAATAAATGAAAATAAAATGATAATTCAATGATTTTTGTGTTAACAAAACCCTTTAAATTGATGGAGGAAATTATCTGACCTCGCATTTAGTACAAATACGTCCTCGAGAACAGTCGACGAACCTCCTGGATACATTACAAACGTTTGTAACGACCTTGAAAGAGTCCTCGAGACGACGGAAAAGTTTTCGTGACAGATATTTGGATGACAGATTAATGATCAATGAAATTCATTGTGTTTTTAGAACGTTTATTTTTCATTCAGTGATTTTTTTTCTTCGTTCATTCTTATTTTTTTAACGAGATTATTGAACTTTGTGTACGATTTAGAAAGTGAGTTGGGGACCTGATTAGCGCACACTCATGGTCCAACAGTGGATCTGGAGAGAAGTGCCAAGATCTTACGGATTTCACTGAAAGATTTCTCCTTTACACGTGCATAAAAAACCCTTTAGTGACTATTGAATTATTTATCATTAAAATTTATTCAATAATTCATAATTCTTCTTCTTTTTCCTAACTTTGTGAACTATCACGTGTGTCCTTGATGATATTTTGAGCATAAAAGTTCGTGTCTAATGGTGGGGTGTACGTTGTAATAACCGGAAAAGATACGCTAACGTGATTTGAATGTCGAAGAGAAAAAAAATATTTGAACTTCGTTTTATTTTCATGGAGTTATTTTTCTATTTGTTTTGGTGATTAAATTGAATTTATTTTTGTAATAATTTTATTTGAAAAAATGGGTTGACATAACCAGTGACATTAATAAGGATTTTTAAATTGTGATTACAATTCTTCATTCACAGTGATAAAAAAAGAAGAAATATTAAGTTGGTGATTTTATTTATTGAAGATTGTGAAGTAGATTAAGAACACAGAGTTTGTGATTATTCGAATTTTATTTAAATGTTAATTTAATATATCAATTATTAGTGTGTGTGTTTTCTGTGAATTATTTGGAAGAAAAAATGTTAAATTGCACTGATCTCGAGTGCATTCTGCACCACCATCACTACTATGCTCATTTGCATCAGTTACAACCGCATCAACAGGCAGACAATGGTGAGTACTTGAATTCATATACTAAATAATTTACAAAAAAAGACATAAAAGAAGGCAATAATTATTGAAATTATTTTCGACTTTCATTGCACAAACGATTTGTTTTTTATTCTGCAACCTGTTCAAGATGTTTTTGTATTCAATTCACGCTCCTCCAGATCTCTTTTCTTCTCCCTCAGTGTACGACCTAAATTCCTGGAATACAATTTTCTGCTTCCGTAAGATCCGTTCTTTTTTCTCGTTTTTTTTTAAATCACCAAAACAATAATACAAGAGAATAACACAATAATTTTGTGCACTTGAACAGATATTTTAATGCATATTCTACATGCTTAATTACAGTTAATTAGGCATTTATGCAATATGTGCCTTGAACCTAAGATTGTTTAGTCTATAACAACCCCAGTAATGCTAATTGGTTTACCCCGTTGGCTCGTTTAAATTGCATCACGTATAAAATACACCATTCCATTCGAGCCTTAGGCGAACCCGTTGCGTTCCAGTTCACGTACTGCCAATGCATTTTCCAGTTTCATTAGCAATGTATTCATCGTTTAAAATAATTTTGAAAAATAAAACAATTCAGTTTTTACAAAAAAAAAGGACAAAAAAATTATTCAGTAGAAAAAACAGACAGCCTCTGGGCTTAATTTGTCTGAAGGGAAAAAAATATAATTTCCATTGCAAAAAATCGTCTCGAGAATGCTTGAAGAGTAAAAAAATCAATCAAAAAGTAATTTGAAAAATTATTTAGAGAATAAATACTACTTTATTCAGATGTTTATGTCGGATTATGATACATCGAAGCCTCAATTTTTGATTTATGAATCAATCCGTATATTTTTATCAAGTTATTTTTGAAGGCAATTTTTTTCATCGTTAAATCTCTCTTTCTTCTCTCTTTTCAAATTAAATGATACCATATGGCTATAAATCAAGTAGTGAACTATTTAATCAGATATTTTGTGACTATTCTCGAATAATGTGAGTGGAAAAGATCGGGATAACGTGTGGCGCGCGTGTGACACAGTCATAGACGACCGATGGAGCGTAAATAATGTATTAAAAATATTTTTAGTTCGGGAGTTCTCGTTGAGAACGATAAACAGTGGGAATAAATGAGTAATTGAATTCGTGATTATAAATAAAAATTCAACGTGACACACATTCAGTAGCTAATGCACATTTAACATCGCATTTTCACATTCCTCTCATCATTGATTATTATTTCAAATACATTTTCAATTGACAATAAAAAAATAAACACAGTGGATGCAAGAGGGAAAAAAAATTATACATATTTAATGCTTCTCTCTTTCTCGATTCCTCGCCCCGAGGCCGAGCACTCTACAAGGCCACACTGGAAACTGGAAATTAATGTTGCAGCAATTTGATATATTATTTTCTCTCATTTTTTGAATAGGTTCGTTTTTTTCCCGCTCTTATATTTGTTTTAAAACATAAAAAAACTGACACGCGGAACCTGATGTGACTTCCAAGCCTTTTTTTTTCTTGTATATGGCATACCAAGTATGACAGTGTTATGCATCACAATTTGGATACCGTTCTTTAACACTTCTTTCGGGATTTCTTAATGCGATGAAGAATTTCGTCCAAAGATTCGTTATTACGACATTATTGGCATTTCAATATCTCTTAAGAGCCTGTTTATAATTTTTTTCCTCTCACGAACATTTTTAATCTTAACATTATTTTATTCTTAAATGATTGAAAAAAAATTTGAATTTAAAATCCAAAAAAATGGGGGAAGAAATGATTTTTGTTCCACGTCAATGCTCATTTGGTGACAGGGCAAATCTCGGTGGATTATTCAATCGCTCGTTCCTCGAGTAATCGACGCCCAAAGGCAAAAGTCTCGAAATCAACAACGGTTACTGCATATTTATCTTCATTGTATAATCTCATTTTTTTCATTACGCGGTTCTTTTATCTGGTCATCCTACCTGGCGCACAAAATATGTACCAGAAACCTTGATCCTGTTATTTTTCGATATTATTTTTTTCTCGACATTTTTTTAATTACGAACAAATAAATACAGAGGCCAATTAAATTCACAGTGGGTCATTCTGTAAAATTCCTGAGTCATTCATTTTTTCTATCAAGTGGAATTACATTTTTTTCCATCCATTGCTTTGTAATTATTATTTTTTTAGCGAATCGAAATTTTTGTTTGATCGTTGATAGGAAGCATAATGTGTGTAAGTGAAAGTAATGCCTTTTTTTGTGTAAATATCTTCGTTCCACGCTTATCTGATAAAAATCTTAATTTAGAGTAAATTATTCCTGTTGATAGACTAAATTTCTATTTTAATGAAAAAAAATATCCATCATTAAAAGAGCCCAATGATGTATGGTAACAAAAAGTCAATTAAATTGCCTCGGAAGAAAGCTTAAATTTATTAATTAAATTCAACGAAGTCATTAATTTTTTCCATTCAAAATTGCATACTCCTCAAATTTCTAAAATTCCCTGAGAAAACAAGCAGTTCAGACCAATTTAATCATTTTTTCTGATTCATGAATAAAGTTTCACATTAAATTGCGAGACAAGTGGAATTAACTGAGCAAAAATTTTGTTTAACTCTTGAAGTCTGCGGCTCGACAATAAAACTGATATTACGAGTACTTTAGCTTCCGGTCTATGATATTTACATGTGTCACGGCTAGCAGGCACATAAAAATCCTTATAAAGGATATCAAAGTATGTAAAAATTGTTTTTGTACCTCGCCTCAATTGACAATCTGGGTTAATGCGTTCTTCGACTCCTGCTATCCTCAAACTATTAATTCTTTCACCTTCTGTTTCACTTATTCCCGAGTAATTCTCATATTCTCAATTTTTAATATCTCACTGACATTGAAATGCCTGTGAATATGATTTTATAAGTGGGCGGTAATGATATTCCACTTGTTTAAAATAGTGGTAAATTGAAATTGGATTAAGTAATCGAGCCTCTAGGAGGCTGCGAGCATTTGTAGTTCATGTATATGGAAGTCAAATAATTTCAACTAAATTGACCCTGGTGCAAATGGCCTGCGTGACCCTGAAACTCTCGGGCTGAAGTATTGAATTGAAATATTGTGCTTTGCCTCTTTGTATTGCATAGATTGTTAACAATGCCAGAGATACTGATGGATTCTCCAATTATTTTTTTTTATTAATAATAATATAA
>JABSMS010044604.1:0-23615 GCA_018902275.1 Aleiodes sp. PSUC_FEM 10030003
AATAATATTATATGAAGAAATATTAATAAAATTGAAATAAATGTGATTGATATCGTTGATGGGCCTCAAAAATGCACGTGCGTTAGGTTCGAGGAAGATAACCTGCGATAATTCGACCGATAAAGAAAATTGGGACAGTTGAAATCTTGAGATTGAGAAAAATGATGAATTTCAGTAGATAGCCCGGGAAATTTGAGCTGAAGAATACTATTACACGGACAATTTCATGGACAATCTGATGGTAATTTTCATGAGCGTGACGTTCAATTTGTTTTGATGAGAAAATGGTTATGAAAATTCAAGTTTTAGGTAAAATTCGGGGGAATTCATGAGTCTCAAGTAGAAGTGAAAGTCGAAATTTCATCACTCACTTGAATTGTCGAATGATGATGAACATTGAAAACCAAAATGAATAAAATTTTGTTATTTCTTCCTGAATTTTTTCATGATTAACAGAATTTTCATGGAATAATCGAACTGAAATTTAGAAGTTCTATTGACTTTTTAGTGGAATTATTTGAAAATCAATAAAAAAATTGAATTTTTAATATCGATTCTCTGAATTTTCAATCAGAATATGACTTGTTTAAAATTTCCGGTATTTGAGACGAGAAATTCAGACGAAAATTTTTAACAGTTTATGCAATCAATTTTGCTCTAATAGTTTCGGCGACGATTAAAAAAACAATTTAATTCCTCATTTTCTGTTTTTAGTTGAAAATAAACTATTGATGTGAAAAAAATTTCATTAATAGTTTATGTTCAGTCAATTGATTTATATTCATTGAAAATTTCAAAATTGCGAAGATTCATCAACTTTATTGTCGTCGAAATGAAATTTTCGATGTAGATTCTAATTAGTTACGAAAATGAATCATTAGAAAAAATCACATGTGCTTTATTTTGAAAATATCTCGGAAACGGCGGGGTTTAGGAGAATTTGTCAAGAGAACTTTTTTGTAGCCTTTAAAATTCTCTACAAAAAAGGTTTTTTGCCATTTTTCTCTAAAACCAATTGGTTGGGAGATATTCACAAAAGAATTCACAATTAAAAAGCAGAGTGGTAAAATAAGCGAATGAATTTCTATTCATTGTTTTTTTTCCAACAGATACGAAATTTTTCATCAGAGCCTCCTTTTTTATGTCTCTTTCTGCTCTACAAAAAAGACTTCAATGAGAAGTTTCGTATCTCGATTGGATCTCGCGATAATCTCGAAAACCCAACTTTCAAGGGTAAACCGATGATTTAATTTCATCATAAAACAGAAGAAACTCACCCGGTGCGATGAATTTCACTTTCGAAAACATTCTCCCCGAATATATCAACGATTGTCACCATAAAAATCACTCAATCACTCATCACTTTTCCTCTTTCTTCTTCGTTTTTTATTTAACTCCCTATTTATTCCAGCCCACCCGCAAATTGCTCAAAAAACGCTTGAAAAACGTTTGTTTATTTATTTTTCTTTTTGGTTATTTTGCCGTCGCTAGAAGCGCCGACTAGCGCCATCCTCGGCGCACCCTCCAACTCTCACCGCGGAGCTCCGCTAGAGGGCGAATTAATTAGCGTGACGTCTTTTGCCGATCTTGGAGGACTCCATCCGCGTATAAAATCCTCTCCCTATCTCTCTCTATCTCTTTATCTTTCTCTGCTGACTGAAATTTTTTGAATCGTCAGCCATTGTTAATCCTAGGATCGATTAGTATAATTTGCTTTGAAAATCGCGGAGAGTGCTAATAGTTCGTGAATAGAGAAGAGAAGAGGAGAAGTGATATTTTTCTTTGATCGAATAAAAATTTGCCAATTCGGTGTTCGTGAAGTGCGTATGGTTCTCGATGTAAATAATGGTTCCGGAGGGTATTCAGTCGGTGATTTTGTATTATCCTCAATTCAGTAGCTTATCATCATTGAGATACACGAGTAAACAGAATGGTGAGTGATTGAAAAGGATATTTTCTCTTTAATTTCTAAAATCAATTTTCTTCTTTAATTTTTAAACAGAAGAACCGGAGAATTCTCGGTTGATGCAATTGAATTTTTGAATAAATTGAGTTGAATTACTGGAAAATTAGCAGGACAATTGTCAGCTACTTTTTATCGTAGAATAGATAGTGATAAAGAATGTCTAACCTCTGATTCGTGTGTCCCCTGAATAATTAACTCGTAATGAAAATGTGGAGATTTTAAATTGTTTGAATGTTCGATTTTTCACAGATTAATTGATGAGGTTATTGGAATGACATGGTGTGGGTGAAAACGGTGACACATGTTACTGAATCAATTACCTCAATGCTCATGGCTAAGGGAAAATATCGCGGTTCCAATGGGAGCAATAAGGTAATTGACATTTCTTTGATGAAGATGAAAGAAATGTACAACATTAATTTGGAAATATCTCGAAAATTATGAGCTTCAGGAGATTTAATGCAAAGGCATTTTTCGTAAGCCATAAAATTCTCTACAAAAAAAATGCCTCAAAATTTTCCTCTAAACTCACTCGTTCCGGAGATATCCGCAAAAGAATATACAATTTTTTTTACTCATTCTCCTTCATGACTCCATTATTGAAATGTTGAATAATATTTTTTATTGTTTAATTGTACTCAGGTGTTACCATCGACGAATGGCTCATTCAAGAACTCAGAAATTGTTACGACGGAGTTCGAAATCAATGAGACACCACCGAGTGCACGAACGTTACTTACTAAGGGATATATTCAGGATGAAATTAATAATTTCTCAGGTATGATTATCAATTGTGTGAAGGGGGGAAAGAAGATTGAGGAAATTTTCAGAAAATTCTCAGAACTTTCTTCAATTCACTTCTCTTATATTAAGGATATTCAGTAAAAACCATCAAGTATTTAAGGAATTCCCATTATTTTCTATTCGTGAAGAAAATGATCGTTACGAAAATTATCATTTTGAAATGGATTTCAATTAGTGAGAAATAAAATAAAAACATTTACTAAATGTGTCAATATTACATTCAGAATATCGTTAACTGTTCTTTTTTCATATACCTATATAACAAAAATTCAAGCTGATTTAGCCAAAGAAACTTCAATATTAAGTCAATCCCCAAAAGAACCCGAATGAAGAAAATTTTGTTTGTCAAGTTCCTACAAACTCATAAACTCAACATTTTGTCCACCATCACCCGAAAAATAAAACCTCCTTGAATCCTCAAAAAAAAATTAATTTACTCTCAAGATTAACTAACTTTGTTGCAAAACCACCTAAGTCATCTAAAACCGATTAATTCCCTCAACATTAACCAACAGGCGCAACTGTATCTACCCGCGGTAGATTCATGACGGAGCAGGAGAAGTCACGCTCAAATGAACGTCCACTCTACCTTTACATCCAAGGCCACACAAAGCACAATATTGACCTGGCAATTCAAAAAATCAATGAAATAATAAAAACAGAACACCAGAGCTCATTGAGCCGTCCAAGTAGATTCACAAATGCACCACCGCCATTAATGAGCCTGCACTCTGGTACGCCATCGATTGAAAAAATATGCATTGGCATTGAGAATGCACCGCAGGGCTTCGATTTACGTGGACGCATCATTGGAATAAATGGTGCTAATTTATTGTACATAAGATCGGAGACCGGTGCCAATGTATCGTTGCGTGGACGCGGCTCGCAGTACCCAGAGCCAGCAAATGGCATTGAGTCGCCGGAGCCGCTGCATCTGTACATTGAGCATCCGAAATTAGAGGCGCTCCAGAACGCCAAACAATTGGCCATCAATTTGATACAAACGATGCAATCCGAATTGCAATCTTACATACAGCAACAGCCACCTCCGGTGCAGTCGCAGCAAGTCATTGAGACGAATCAATTGCAACAGCAGATACAACAGGCGCACTTCCAAACAATGAACATCGGGGCATTGGCACAGTCGAATGTTGTTACGATACAGCATCAGGACATAATACAGCATCCACAGAGCACTGTTGTTACATTACCGGCTACAATACTAACCGCAACGATGGCTGGCGCACCTGGTACTGGTGTACCACCACCTGGTGTACATGTACCGGCGCATTCGGCTCCGTTGGTACCGCAGAATCAGGCACAAGTGAGATATTTTTTTTCTTTAGTTAATCCCATTTTTTTTAATTTTATTGGTAAACCTTTAGTCGTAATTTGATAAGGATTTTTCATTAATCGTTTTTCATCTTAATCTTTTTTGAGGTGATGATGATGATGGAACTCTGATGGCTTCGAAGTATAGCCGGGGAAATTTGAGGCGGAAAATTATTTGGTGGAATATTTGGTTAGAGTTTTTTGAGAAACTTTTTTCCAAACATTTAAAGATGGTATTGATATAAATGATAAGAAACATGAAACAATATATATTTACAATTTTTAACAGAAGTATGAAGAGGATATAGCTTCAGCCCTTAGGCTTTTACGTATATTTAAATGTGGTTTTGGATTTCGTAAGACCATTGAGGATGATGGGGTTTGAAGTGAATAATAGGGAAAATAGAAGTGTTGAAAACCCTTTATGAAAATTGAAAGTCAATTATTTTTCGAAAATTCTCATTTTTTTCATCATCTCGGTAGTGATTGATCCAAAATCGATTGTATTATACTATTTTTCAGCGATTTTTCCTGGCTATCCAATGAAGTTTATCAAATTTCGAAAACCCAAACATTTTTTTTTCGAAAATGTCATTTTTTTGGAAATACGAAAAGAGTTTGCGCATGATTTTAGATAATTTTGAACGCTAAAGACTGGATTTTTCACATTTTTCGCTGTTTCCCGTAAATATAAATATGGAATAAATAGGTTTAGATGAAAATGTGAAACATTCTTCATAGAAAATTCAACGGGCTACAAAAAATGTTTCATAATAAATTTTCTTTATTTGTGAGATATTTCAAAATTTCACAAATATTTTTGAAACGAGCGGGCTTAGGAGAAATTCTCAAGAGACCACGCAAAGTTTTTCAACTCATTTCAATCTATCATTTTCGTTGAATAAAAGTAACTGAATGATATTAAAAATGAAAGAATTATGATTCATCAAATTTACGAGACAGCTAAACGTTACAATTCGTTCCGGGAATGATCGTAAACTAAAATTCTCGAACAAGTTTATCAAGCATTGCTCTAAAAAGGAACGCTGGAATTAGATAACGTTTGTATTCTATTTATAAAGTCATAAATTTATAAAGATATTCTCATGTTAAAATCTTTGTTACAACCACAATCTTGAAACATCAAAGAAAAACCGTAAAACTTGCTTTTAAAATTTTTTGTAATTGTCCTAGAAACCTCAGGAAGTTTGCCTAGTGATTGTAAGGGAAGTTGAGGCGGAAGGGAAATCTATTGTTCATCTGCAGGCCGCCAACTGCTAAAATTCTTTGTTTTTAATTTTTAACCTCAATAAAATAATTTCATTTGGCTTTTTCATCGATTAAATCCTCTTAATTTTAATGTCTCTATTTTTTAAATAAATAAAGTCATCGAGAAAATTTGATGAATGCGTTAGGATATTATGGAAAATCGGTAAAAAGAATCGGTAAAAAATCGATAAAAGTTGCAACTTGAACTCATTGAAATTTCAGGTTTCTTCTTGAATCTATTTAAATATTGTCGTTTCTAATCAGATGAAAATTAGGAAATTTGAAGGAGGGTACGAAGAATAATCATTTTACCATTCTCTCTTTTTTGAGAGGTCAATTTCAATACTCATTTCGAAGATACGAACATTAATATCGAGACATATCGATATATCGAGAGCAAGCTTAGAATTATCACTTTTTTTAATTAATTATGCTATGAATCGCATTGATTGATATCGAAGTTTAAACAATCCGGGAGTTTAAACAATCTTCATTACTCATTTATAAAAAAAATGTTCCTGACGTCATTCAATTAACAATTTGGACTATTGAAAATCTCAAAATGTACAGTGTAGTCAGTACAAAACTACTAATTGTACTTGGATTACCTTAAACCTCAAATTTCCATTCGTTATTTTAATTAAATAAAAATATTATCAATTCCAGGAAATCCAGACCCTCATACCTCCACCGCCGCCAGTCGGCCAGGTCCAGCTGATCGGTCCGCCGCCAACGGTGAGCCAAGTCCAGTACCAAATTCACGCAGGTCAGCCCCTCCACATCCAAGGTATCCAAGTACCCCAGTCGCACTCATCACCGCAGCCAGTAGCACAAATGTACGTAATGAGCCAACCGCCACCAGGTCAGAGTCCCGGTCAGCCCGGTGGTTTCATATCAAGCAGCAGTGGTCAAGTAAGCGGCGCTGTCTCTTACGTCTACACCCAACCAAACATGCAGAGACCATCAACGCCAGTTGTCTGTCAAGACGCCACCATTGATGCTGTCAACGTGAATCTCCAACAGCCACCGCCACCAGCTGGACACATGAATCTCGCCCATCAGCAACCGCCGCCGCTGCTGCATCTGCACTTTCCACCCCCGAATTTCCCACCGAATCAACCGCCACCGCCAATTCCCCAGACATATCAAATCCAGTATCAACAGGTCCAAACTAACGCACCGCAGCAGCAGCAGTTCGTTCTCCAGTCAGAGCAGATCGTGCAGCAACAGATACAGCAGGCCAATCCCGAGCAGCACATAATGCAGCAGCAATTCGATGAACAGCCTGGACAGTATCCACTGCAGGTACCACCACCAGCTAGCCAACAATTTATCGTGCCAAACTCGCAATCACCGCACCAATTACCGCCTGGTACACCATTGCCAATGCCAGATGGATCTCACGAAGGTGGACTCGAGCACGGACCGCCACAGCCTGTTCCACCGCCGCAAATGGTACCGCCACCAAACCAAATGCCCAATTCTATGAATGTCCTGACGAGCGTACCACCGCCGAATCAACAGGCTCAGAATGCACCCTGGCTTTATCCGGGTCAGCATCCACAGGGACAGATACAGGTAATTAATTGAGGTTTTTAATAATTTCAATAAATCCAAAGATTACTTGTGGGTAATTTAGAGAGGAAAACTAGGTCTGTGCGGGTTGAGGCATGCGGGGATGAACGTCAAAGGAACCGCCGCGTAATACCAACTTCGAATAAACAAATTTTGAACCCAAAAAGACTTTCTTTTTGCTAAAAATTATATAATAATTTAGGTTTTTTTTCCACGCTGTAATCCTCCCCCCCCCCTCAAGTAACTTCTTCTCTTTGTTTATTCATTTTGTTTAATTTGTACGACTCTACGAGTACTAGAAACACAACAGCCATAAGAAAACTGTACATATGAATGCAATTTTGAAAAATCAATTTTAAAGAATTGGCTGAGATGATTCACCCGAAATTTTTTAACTGGCGCACTGGTGGGGGAAGCTCAATTCTGAGAAAAATTCTTCCCCGTTCTCCCTGTTGCGGCCTTATACCGAGGTCCTACTGTATTTTCAAAAATCATCTATACGTGTTTTTCCGATTTATCCAATTTTTACTATTCCTTCTTCCACGAATACCTCTAAAACCAGTAGGTTGAGGAAAAATTTTCTGATTTTTTTAGAGAGAATTTCATAGACTCTAAAAAAGATCTGGAACTTTTCTCTAAACCTACTGGTTTCGGAGATATTCGCAAAAGAAGGGATAATAAATATGGATAAATCGGGAAAACACGTTCAGATTATTTTTTAAAATATCTCAAGAACAATGAGGCCTAGGAGGATTCAACGTGAGATGTTTTTGTAAAGAATTTCATGAACTACATAATAGGTCACTTACCAATTTCCTCTGAATCCATTCGTTTCAAAGATATTTGCAAAAAAGAAAAGCATGAAAAAATTCAAAGATCGCATATATCTTTTTAGAATATTTGCCACATTTTTTCCGAAATATCTCGAAAACTATGGGGCTTACGAGAATTAATAAAGAGATCTTTTTTCTTGAGAATTTTGCCGCAAAAAATGTCTCTTGGTCGATTCCCGTAAACCCAATGGTCCCAGAGATATTCACAAAATAATTATACTTGCATTATAAAAAAAAGAAATTTCAATTATCCAGAAAAGAAATTCAATGATTTTCACGTAATATCTCTGCAAATAATTGAGATAAGCGAAATTTCGTCGAACCTTTTTTTAGTTCTTTTCCCTTGGAAAAAGCTTCCCGTAAAAATTCTTCCATCTCCATTATTTCCGAAGATATTCCACGAAACCAAAAACAACTGAAAACACGAGAAACTAAATTCTCATGTTAATCATGGTAAATAATTTATTTTTTTATAGGTTCAAATGCCACCACCACAGGGTCTCCACAATATACCACCGTCTCAGATGCAGACGCAAATACATTACGCCCCGCAATTGCAGTATCAGAATGGACAAATGCCTGGGCAACTTCATTATACGGTTCAGCCACCTCAACAACCATTTGAAATGCATAATCCAGAATCGCCGGAGCAGCAAAAGGGTCACGGTGTTAAGAGAAGATTTAACGATGTTGAGGGTCCACAGGTATTCATTAATGCCCGCATAATTTTGTAATTTAATTCAGTAGAGAAGTTGCAGGAGGGGAGAAAATTTCCTTGCAGATTCATCCGCAAATATCTCTTAAACCATTAGGTTTAGAGGAAATTATGAAGAATACTTTTTTGTAGCTCATGAAATTCTCTACAAAAAAGCTCTCTTCATAAATTCCCCTAAACCTCATTGTTTTGGGGAAACTTCTGAAAATAATTTACTCGTGATTTTTTGATTAATCCATCTTTCTTGTTGCTTCTTTTATAAATATTTGCGAAACGAGGGGTTCAGCGAAAATTATCAGACTCTTTATGTAGCTTAGGGGAAGGTGGGGTAAAATGGACACACCTTAGTTTTGATGTTTTATTTTATGAAAATCGCGAGAAATCAAGAGAAATATTGAAGTATTTTATCCCACCTTCCATTATAAAATTCTCTACAAAAAAGGTTTCTTGAGAAATTTCTCGAAATCTCGTTTTTTTTAAATAATCGGAACGCGATTTTTTTTGACTCATCCCCTTTCACCATTCCACTACTCAATTTTTAAATTCTCTTCTCAAATTCTTCAGGAGCATCAGCAGTATCACGGCGGCCCACCACCACTCCATCGTCACGGAAATGGGTGAGTGTTAAATTGAAAAAATAATGATTAAACAATACTTATACGTGAATATAAATTAATAGATTAACTAAGAATTGAAATGAAAAAAGCAAAATTAATGACCAAATTGAATGAAATATTGTGGAAAAAGAACAGACAAGTATATGAGGAATTAAGCAGCAGTCCAGAAATTAATTAGAATATATTTATTTAATTATGAAAACTGAAAATTCTTTAATCTATAGTGAAACATAGAGAAGATACTGGAAATGAAATGGAAATAGGCCAGGCAAAAGAAGTGCAGTGGCAAGAATAAATGTTTCTTGAATTTTTTCACTTATATTTTCCTTTTTTTTATTAATTTTTTTTCATTAAATTTATTTGTGTTCTTGCGAAATTCTGGTTTTATTTTTACAGATAAAATGTATTTGCGTATTTTTCTTTGGAACACGGTGGAGATAATGGCCCTGTGTTTTTTTTATTACTACGTAATATATCGTAGCCGTAGAATCAGAAGGGCGTATGTGCCATTTTCTGTTTTCGATTAATGAAAATGTGTAACTTATTGTTCTTCCAGAGAAATGAATCCAGGTGTTCGGAAAATGGCACTTACCTCCCTTTGATTCTATGACGACGATATATCGAATTTATTGCAGATGAAATCAATGTAAAAAGATGTATTTAAAAAGAGAGAGAGAACGAAAACAAAACGAATTTTTGTACTAAAGTATCGTCAAAGAAATTTTGTAGAAAGAACTCTTATCCTGTAATTTTAAACTTATTATTTTAATTTCAAGTATAAAATTTTGATTCAATCAATTGTATAGGATAAGGGTTCACTGCTCAATCGTCAATATAAATGTGCTTTTATTCATAAGTTATTTAAGTTAAAGAATGAGGCTTAAGCAGTAAAATTGTCGTAATAATGAAGGTCCATGTAAATTCGGATTGTAATTCAATGGTGAAAGATGAGTTGAAATTTTTTTTTGAGATTCTTTTGCGAATATCTTTGAAACTAGTGGCTTTAGAGGAAATTATTTAGAGACATTTTTTTCAGAGAATTTTGTTGTCTACGGGAAAGGTCTTCTCCTAAAATCTTCTGAACCCCATTGTTTTCGAGATATTCCAAAAATAATGTAGCGCTGATTTTCAGAATAATCAATATGTGATCTTTGGATTTATTCATTTTTTTCGGTACTTCTTTCGTAAATAACTTTGAATCGAGTGAGTTTAGGGGAAGTCGTTGAGAAACCTTTCTTGTAGTACATGAAATTCTCTACAAATAATGTCTCTTGATAAATTTTCCTAAGCCTCATGTTTCTTGTTGCTTCTTTCGTTAATATCTTCAAAACGAGTCAGTTTAGAGGAAATTGTCAAGAATCCTTCTTTTTAGTACATGGAATTCTCTACAAAAAAGGTTTCCTGATAAATTTTCGTAAACTTCATCGTTTTCGAGATATTCACAGAACAAATTGCGTGTGATTTTTCGATTCATCCACCACCACTTTGCTATTTAATTATCCATAAACATCACACATAATTAGTCAATAAAATGCATAGGTAATTGATTAGGTTTATTGTGCAGAAAATATCAATGGAATACTTCTTAATTGTGGATGACAATATTATTAATAAGAAACATTGAAAATAATCGATATTAGATAGAAAGAACAGGAATTATTGAATAAGTCACTTTGATTAATTGTAATTACTCGAATTTAGTTTATTGAAGATAAAACACGCAATTTAACATTTTCAGAATTGTCCAGGGATCAATGCTACCAACTGATTATACTCGATTATCTTAGAAATGTTCTATTGAAAATGCATATTTCATATTGTGCCTTTTTTTTTCTTTTTTTTTCTTAAAGAAATAATCAATTTGACTGAATTGTTTAAGCAGTGATGGCGAAAGACTGCAGCCATACGGACATGGTCCACCACCGGGAGGTGTTGGTCCACCACATGGCGAAAGAAATAAGCCGCCAATGCCACCTCTTCATCCAGGTCTGTAGCTAAGAGTATTTGTATTGGAAAAATTACGGAAAATCCAAATGATAAATGAGTGATAATTTTTTTTATTGACTGCAGCATCGTTGAATGAAATGAAACATTCTTCTATGAAATACACTGAGAAAATTTTAATTACATGGAATAATG
The DNA here is from genome assembly GCA_018902275.1 of Aleiodes sp. PSUC_FEM 10030003. Taxonomy (NCBI): domain Eukaryota; kingdom Metazoa; phylum Arthropoda; class Insecta; order Hymenoptera; family Braconidae; genus Aleiodes; species Aleiodes sp. PSUC_FEM 10030003. Next base: position 11,251 of record JABSMS010044604.1, read on the forward strand.
AAAATTGATGAATTTTTAGGATTTTTGCAAGTTTATTGGATTTATTGATTTATTTAATATTATTATAGGAAAAGGTAGGGTGAAATGGAGGGAAATTCGAAAATTTTTGCGATTAAATTTTCAAAATTTCCGAAATCCATCAATTATTTCTGAACAAAATTCTCTCAGTGCACCGATGATGCTGATCATGCTGGATATCCGGAATTATTTCCCAATACTCTTGGACTGTAATATAAAATAAAGATTATTGCATAATTTTATTTTTATTAGTTTAGAACAAATTTGCCAGAATGCTGACGAGGATTTTTCATTCACAACTAATTATTTTTTTTCAATACTTTTTTTTCTTCCTATAAAAATACATTATATGCATGAAATGAGAAATTTCATTTCCAGATTCTGATGTTAATTTGTGAGGCAAGATCAAAAAGATTGAAACTGTGTGGGAGCTAATGTCAGTTTATGTATAATATCACGTAATTCATTGAATTTTTTTATTTTTCTTCCTTCACTTTAGGTCGAGGTGAAACTCTACTCGTATGTGTGCCTCTGCATTTTCCTCCCCAGAAACTCTAATTTATGAACCGAAAAAAAATAGAAGAAGAAGAAGCAGGGAAAAGAGAAAAAGAAAACAACAAAACAAAAGAGGAAACATAATCTTGTTTTCAGATGAAATCAGAACGGCTGCAACGCTTTTCCACAGATGCAAAATTAATTAAATTCTCCTCTGTTTTTTTTTCTTTGCAATATTAAATTCCAGCAGCTAAAAAATGTGATTCTACGAGCTACTGCTGCACTACAATTTTTTTTAAATTCTATTTCGTAGAATATAATTTATAATTAGTGGGAAAAAAATAATGATAATTATTTATAGTTTCGTTAATTAATACATTGAATTTGTTCATGAAAAAACAGGTGAGAAACACAGTATGGATCAGAAGCTTACTGGGCCAAATCATGGTGAGTTGGAAGTGTAATTTCATTGAAAAACTAATCTAAGTACTTGAGTTTAAAAATCGAAGGCACGTTATCTGGTGAATATCCCGGAAACTATTGGCTTCAGGAGAATTTATCAGACCTCTTTTGTAGCCTGTGAAATACTCTACAATAAAAGTCTCTTGATATTTTTCTCTAGCTCAGTCTTATCGAAGATATTTTCAAAATAATGAAAACATAATTTTTTCATTTTTCTCCTTCTATTACTATTATTGCTATTATTTTGTGAATATCTCAAAAACTATTCGGTTTGCGGGAATTTGTCAGGAGAGCTTTTTTGTAGCTCATGAAATTCTCTACAAAAAAGGTTTCCTGATATTTTCCTCCAAACCCAATCGCTTTGAAGATATTTGCAAAATAACGTAAACATGATTTTTAAAAATATTCTTCTATCACTACAGTAGACTCTGTCTATAAGTGCACCTCCTCTGCGTGTCTCCCCATGAGAATGGGCCGTAAGTCGGAAGTTTGAAATGATGCGCTAGCTAAAATAAATTTTAATCTCAAAAATCAAAAAATTTTCAAACATTAATAATTAATTAATTATTTAAATCCAATCACATTTTGTTAGCGTATGTGATAATATTTAAATTAAAAACACAAAAATTGTTGACAAAAATCTGAAAAAAAATCAATTGTAATTCAGACACGAACTTATAGCAAGAGAGCGATTGGAATTTGAACCCGATGAAAATTGGGGAGAGCGCCGGTCCTTCAGTTCCGAGGAATTCCTCTAGCAGTGAACTTATAAACCGAGTCTATTGTAAATATCTTTGAAATCATTCAATTAAGGAGAATTTATCAAGAGACCTTTTTTGTAGCCCATGAAATTCTTCACAGAAAAGCTTTGTTTGAAATTAGTTAATTTCCTAGTGGATGCTCAGGGTGGTTTGCAGGAGGCGGTTAAGGGTAGTGAAAAAGTAATAGTTGTGGTTACACTGAGCCGCAAGGCAAAGCCGTTTATTCGAGCGGGAAAAGCCCGGTCGTCAATAAATAAATTAAACTAAAGTGTAATTTATTATTATTTAAATAAATTGACTAATTGTTGGATTTCACAAAATAGATGAATAAGCTAGGTGAATTGCAATTACTGGTTATTAATTCTGAAATAACAGAATATTAATACTTGAACTAATTGGTGGGTTTCTTGATTCGAAGAGACGTTGAGCCGTCTTCTTTGAGAGTTCACCCGCAACTGATGATTCTGGAGGGGGTCATTCGCTTCTTGACCCCACTCGACCAGGTGTCTCTTGATTGGTCATCTTTACCGGCGGAAATTCGACTCGATTTCAAACAAGCTCTCTTGACATTTTCTCCTGAACCCACGCGTTTCGGAGATATTCCCAATACAATCCGCATGATATTTATTTTCAAGGAAATGACCAGAATTTCGAAGGAGAATGTGGTCCAATGATGCCACCAGGACACGGGCCACCGCATCCAGCTCCCTGGCAGGGACATCACGTGAGAATGTCCTGGGTGCGTCCTCCTCCGCCGCCGCCACCCACAAACATGCCGCCGCCTCAAATTCGGCCCTCCCGAGGTAAAAAAACGCATCGAAAATAGTGAACAAAAAAAGCAAAAAAAATCGAATTCGCAAATTTTTTTGTTCTCACATACAAGCCAAATTTAAAAATACCAATTGTCCAGGACAATTGGAGAGAGATCAGAACCGTTCGCCAATACAATCAACGCTGGAGCACCACGTCAATATCGAGTACAATCAAATGCCCCCATACACGGTAAAGCGACCGCCTTACAATTCGCTCCCATTGATGCAGTCAATATGCAATCCACCGCCGCCGCCACCGCCTCCGCCGCCATCGGCGCCACATCATCATCATCATCATCAGCACCAACAAAGACCCCAGTATCCCCAACAATGTCATGTTCCTGTTTCACAAAGCTATCAGCCCCCTGTATCATGTCCACCATGGATGAATTCATAAAGATCGCGGGGAAACTTTATTCCGAATTACTTATTAATTGAGCAGTATTTCCATTTAATCCTTCGTTACCCGTGCAATGAGAGTTGCGCCGTAAGATGCGACATAAGGCGCAACGCAACGTCCATATAAATTGTATAATCTATGAAAAATTCGATTATAAATTCTCTAAATTTATTCATATCCACAATTGTTTTCGTATGAAGAATTCCAAGAATTGAAGAGAGACCTTATTGGATGCATGCTCGATTAAATTACATTAATTCACTATGAATTGTACAAGTCTACTTTTGACATGCTAGAAAGTTATGAAAGGTATACAATTTTTGCGCTTTGCGTAGTGACTTACGTTGTGTATTGCGTCTTATGTAGCATCACCTTAATGAATCTGGCAACAGCGCGTTCGCGTAAATATGGCGACGCTCATCGCGCGAGTAACGAAGGCTAGTTACGGAAGGTTAATTGATCCATTTACTCCTTAACTACTTAAATCATCCATATTATTTTGTCTAGCACTTTGGAAGAATGACGTCTTGTTTTATATAGTAAATGGTTGAAATGAATCACGTTGTTATGAAACAATAATGAATAAACTAGTATAATTCATGAATGAATCTTTTAAACGAGTAATTATGGAAATAATTATTGATAATTCATCTTAATCAACGAAATTAAGTACATGGGAAAATTCATTTCTTCGCGAGCGCCAAAAATCAATTGTATATTTGCATAAGTTTTAGAATAACATGATTTATTATGTACAGTATGAGAATAAAATTGTTGTTATTTATGTGAGTGTACATTTTTTATATTTATTCATTTTTGAGAATCTTGAGCAATTGAAGTCACGTGAAAATTCATTGCTATTTGATACCATTGTGTTGTAACGATACTTCAAGTGTTTGTCGCAGTCGGAGGCTACAGCGCTGATCCAGAATAATTGACGAGCCGTGTAATTGAGGCCTAATTTGAACAGAAAGAGGTGATAAAATTAACGGGATCAGGTCTTTGAGGACGCGATACAAGTACGTAGCTCGAGCTGAGATTCTGAGGAAAATCTCGCGAGCTTGCAATTTGTAGGGTACACGACGATTAATCCTAGATATTTAATACTTAAGGAGGTTCGAGCGACTCTATGATTAAAATCATTTTTCAACTTTAAGATTCCAAATTCTGTAATTCTCGCAGAGAATGTTTTATCAAGCAACTCTAGAAATTAAAGAATGATCTACCGCCGAGTTTCTCAGAAAAACGTTTTTAAAGCTGAGGGTTTTGCACGTTCTGAGATATTAGAGGTAGATAGGGGTTATGAGATATATATAGGTATATTACATTCAAAAATTCCAACTTCAAAAGCTTTTTTTCAAGAAAGCCGGTAAGTCCCTTTCAAATTTTTATAGTAGTTTAATGAAACGTTCTTTGTAATGACCACTAAATTTGAAATCTCAAAGTTGGAAAATAATTTTAACCATAGATTCGCTCGAACCTCTTTAAAATGGGAATTCGAAAATGGAGAGGCATGATTTACACTGAGGATTGAATTGAAGGGATTAAATTGAAGGATCAAACGTTGCATTATTAAATCTATTAAGATCGAAGGTCCTGCCACCGATTTTGTAGAGACAAGAGGGCCCATATGGTCAGCAATGTTGCATGAACCGTGGAGAATCCGTAGAGACGGTTGTTATTGTTTCCCACAGCATCCAGTCATATTATTATGAATATTTGATCCGAAAAGCGAGGCGGGAGAAGAAAAAATAATACTTGGAGCTCATAGTTTCAGAGATTCGCTCGATTTTTTGGGCTCACCAAAAGAATTAGCTTACATCGAAAAGAGGAAATGAGAAATTAATAGTGAATGGAAATAAATAAAACTGGAGTAATATTCATAACAACATCGTCGTTGCAGAATGAAAAGGACTGTCATTCTTTTCAGGAAATTACATCGGTTTTCAGTATAAAAGTTGCATTCCCCGGTCAAAAATCGACCTAAAATGTAGACTAAAAACCTTTGAATTCACAGAGTTAGTTTACGACGAAATTTTCTGACTCGGGCAGCTACTCGGAAAATTCACGTGCTCGTCCGTACTTGACGGATAAATAGTAATTGTTCGTACTCACCCGGTAGTGTAGTCTTGCAACAATCCGAGCTGCACAAATCAAATGCACTTTTGTATGCAATTTCAATGCCTCCAATGACCGCAAAAATGAACGAAGAGGAATTGAAGTCCGAGCATATCTATCAATTAATGGAAATAATCAAGATTGATTGAAATACCAATGCAACATACCAAAACTCAAATGTCAATAACGACATTAGTTTGGAGTATGCTTTATCCTCTTTAGTGCAATCAATACTCTCTCTCTCTCGTTGCCTATAATTAACGCAACCATGGCGATCTTGAGTCCCCAACCCATTCATATCGGTATATAATGGAATATTCGGAATTGTTCCTCGGACATTGTACTGCGCGCACTTGGTTTATATGGTATTTCTCTACTTACCTCTCTAGTAGTGATAATTCTACATTGCTCACGTCTCATGAATCGTTCTATGGTTGATTTAGACCACCAAGTGTCATCCATTTGTATTAAGTTTTGGTGAACCGGTGAATTTTTTTGATAAATGTAATTGCCTAAGGCAGTTGCTATTTCACGTCCTATAGTAGCATAATTCAAGAAGTCTAGCTCCAAAGAAAAATGCAATTTTCTGGTCAATACTGATGCAGCTGGTATGTCTGTAAAATTATTGACTTTATCGGTAAATTTATATTATTTTATGGGGGAAAAAATTTATCGGTATCGGTTCTCTTATATTTTTCATGTGGGGTCCAATAAAATTTTTAGAAATATTGACTTTCTCTTTACTAATACAGTTTATATTTCATGCTATGTATTTAATTTATTGGGGCTCCTTCTTACATATGAATGTGTATCATATTTCCTCGCAGAGTTTCGAATAAATTTGAGGAAAAGCTCAAGTGTCTCTACCGTTATTTCTTACTTGAATTAAGATGAGCGGATTTTGAATTTAATTTGATCTTTCCGAAAAATCGAATCTCAATGGAAATGTACTTATTTAATTTCATCCCTTCGCCAATGCTTTGCATAATAGAGAATATCTTATTTATCGTGAAGTATCAAAAATGTTATAATAGAAGTTCAATCGTAAGCACATTTGTCATAACGTGCGCTTTCATGTAATTCAATACCGAATAAATAAAATGCAACCCATCGGTTCATTCATACATACATTGATATACATTCACAAATATATATCAAAGCGGCAAAATTATGTATATGGACCCGTACATTATTCGATATATTTATACATGTATATTTCTAGACGAACATGAAATTCACACTATATTTTATTAATTAACAATCTTTCCAACTATTGAACGTGAACACTTGGATAAACTTTCGCTCTTCTCTTAATATAAGTAACAACCCAGGAAGGAAATCCAACGATTGCATCTCGGCGTCTTCGATCACTGCTTAACCGAAAGGGCCGAAATTCTATTATTTATCAATTTTCATCAGGGTTGGATGAAATATTATGAAAGATGTTTTTCAACGTTCCGGTTATATTGGTATGCAACTTTTGGTTTTTCCTCGATAAAAATAGTCACAAAAACTTCGCAATCTCGAACTATTCACCAAGATATTCCATAAAAACTTATGAGACAAATAAAACTGGAGTAATACAAAAATTTTAATGATACATACAAACTTTATTCCCAATGAGATCAGGTTTCACGAAGAGATCACTCGATGAAAACATTTCAATAAAATTGATACTCTGATTAGATTGCTCCGAGATAACATACTTATTCCTCAAACGTCCAGCTTGAAGATAATAATGATCAACGAGGAATATATTGGTTCTGAGAAAATGTATTTCAATTGCGTCGGCTTGGACCAATTCCAGCTTTAAGGGAGAAATAATAATAATCAGAAATGTGAATACAGTGGAGGAAGAGTTTTTTTAGATTTTTTTAACATAAATATTGCATTAGGGAGGCATTTGAATTCGTTACGGGAGAGGATTACCCTGTTGAAGTATTCATCATTGAATGTGTCGTCTGGAGAGAGATTTATGAATGATAATTTCTTCATTCTTTCGAATATCTTTATCCTGTAATATTTAGAGAATGTGATTAATCGTTGAGAAAAATTGAAAATAATACAGTTAGAAAGTGGTGAAGAGGGATGCAGCGTGTTAAAAAGTAAACATGTGATAAAAATGTGGAGGAAATCAGAGATATTTCTCAATCATTGAAATTTTATATTCCTGTTTTTTTCTTGTGGAAATTTTTATTATTTGTTATAAATAAAAAATTAATTTTGTTTAAGAATTTAGTTGTGTCATTTTTTCCTTCCGTCAATCAATTTCTTAATAAATTTTGAATTCGTAGGGGAAGACGGGGTAATATGGATACTTGGCGTAAAATGGACACCTATGAAACATTGTTATAGGATTTTTTTTCGAAAATTTAGGAATTTAATTTTGATAATTTTTACCAAAATTGAACGTTTTTTTCTCGTCGATAAATGGAAAATTTGGGCTATTTAATTTTTTTTCAATCGAAGAAATGAGAGTTTTTCATTAACTCAGTGAAAATCAGATATTTTCAAGGGAAATTTTCTGAATCAACTAATTTTTAGAAAACTATTTTCCCTATGACTTTTTTTTACAATTTCTGAAGAATTTTTACCATGAAAAAACGACAAAAATAGTGGAAAAAATTGAAATTATTTTTTTACGAAAAAACTGAAGTTTTTCATTCGTAAAATCACAACGATATTCTATCTTATTAAATTTACGTTTATGAACTCTCCAAAATTTTCGAGTGCTTCTAAAAATAATTAAATAAATTTCGTGTTTATCTGAAATTATGAAAATTTATATTTTAGTTTTTTTGTTAATAATTCGCTGATAAGTAATAAGAATTGACACGTTAATTCAAAATAATATGAAATAATACAAAACAAATCGCCGAAGTCGAGTCTCAACCGTTCAACTCCCATTACTGTTTATTTCTAATTAATAATACATTAACAATACTCACTGTGTTTTATCATCCATCCATGAAATACGAGGAATATTGTTGACTATTTTATTAATTAAACGATCCCCAATTTCTATGATTTTTTCCCGCACTTTATCATCCATTAATTTTTCAAGCATTGCGTCAATTGCTCTCGAAAAGCTGTAAATTTAAATAAAAGTTGTAATGAATTGCGGTTTACATTTTTTCATACAAAAAAAATCATTAACATCACTGCAGTTGAATCGAGGCAAAATTGTTCAATTTCCAGTCGACTTTCCGCGAAGTACAAGGCAAGTTCCGGTCTGATCAGACGAAACAGATCATCGATTATCGTTAAAAATGCATAATTAGCCTGTACTCTGTAACCAAATAACTGAATGTCAATATTGAGAGAAAAACAATTTTTTTCAAGAATATTTTTACTTAGAAATAATTGCCGAGAAAATTTCTTGAATTAAAATTATTTAAACTCAGTTCTTGAATATTGCTTCAATAGCGAAATCAAATTTTTATGCAAATCTCAATTCCAACGAAAAAACTTGAATTCACTATTAGATCAAAAATATTAAATCTAAACTCAAGCAATTTCCATTCCAGAGAGTCTTTCGCCAAAAATTTCTAAGGAAAAATATTCCTGACAAAAATTCGTTTTTCTCTCAGTGCATAATCAATTTTTACATTACATAATTTTGTTTTTTTTATTACCGGTTATCAGTTCGTTGAATGATATCAGGAAATTGCCTGAGGAAACAAGAGTCAACGTGAATGTAATCGATTGAAGATAAATTACTTCCTTGTTCGTCCGTCAAAATTCCGGTTAAATAATCTGTCCAATTAATAATTGGATATGATTCTTGTAATGTTCCAATTGTCATTTTCTTCATATAATTATCATTTTCATTTTGACATTTTATCTGAGAAGAAAGCCTCAATAAATTCCCAAAAAATTCAGTGAATAAATCAGAAGGGTTAAGGGAAAACGGTGATCTAGACTTTTTGGAAGATCGATTTCTTTTCATTGATATTTCGAAAGTATACTTTTTCGAGAATATACTGTCAAATTTTCGTAAGGATATTGAGGGTATTTTCAATTAGAATATGAAAATTTTATTACCATAAATAATGGCGCTGTTAACGCGTCAAAAATTGCTGAACCATGTTCGTCACAATTTTGCGTGAATTCGTGAATTTTTCATCTGTGCTTATTAGTTTTCCATCAATCCTTATTATTTTTTTGTACATGTAGTTAAATGTCCCGCGTTTGGTAGGAAAGTTCGGTACTTTTTCCTGGGAATTTCGCTCCGTGCAGGGCCATTTTTTTGAAGGGGTCTTATTTACCGCCATTTTTCACATAATTAAAGTTTTTATTAATTTCAAACAAAATGTTTTTGTATGCAGCATGAGTGTTTTAATATACCTAAAAAGTTTGAAGATCGTTGTTCATTATTTGAACCGTAAAAGAAAATCCTGAAAAATAGCTCAAATTTTCGAGTGCTAGACCACCATTTCCTCTTACTGTCCCTCTAAAATATTGAACATTTACTCTGTAAAACTGTTTTCCAAATTCAATTGCATCTCTTAATTCATTTTCATTAGTTTCCCTCGATTCACTGAGAATCCTCGAGATTCCCAAATAACCGGGGATATTATCAATCGACTGATTAATATGGAATGGTCGCTCTATCTGTATTTATAATAATAAATATTTAGGTCAATATAATTTTCTTAATACAATGAAAATACATAAAGTTCAACATGATGAAGAAACTTTTTATAACCGTAAGTTTTATAGTGTCGTTTGGAACCGACGACTTGTGAATATCATCGACATTCACTCCAATGTGAATGAACATACTTGGCAAAAATCCTAGACTACGTGAGCATTTACTGAATTTATCCCAACTGAAGTGGCTGTTGTTCCAAACATCACTTACTGCTGGCCATCCACCGAGTCGTTTGAATAATAAACGTACATCAGTTAATAAGTTTTCTGTATCAACTGATTAAAAAAAGGACAAACAATTTAGATGATTCCTATTTTTTTAATCAAATATTGAATATCATTCACTTTATACACTCATCAATAATTTGTAAAAAAATTGTAATTCTTGGAAGAATTTGCGAATGACTTTTAAATTTCGCAGTGAATCCCTCCGTAATTATGAAAATCAAGGATGTTGAGTGACTTTGGGCAAGTAGTAAAAAAATTGATAAAACCCAATGGATTATGTTTATACTAAAGAAAATTCTGGGAATTTTTGGGAGGATTTGAGAAGCTATTAACGGAGAAAATTAATGAATAAAATTACACGGCGTTGAATAGGAAATCGATAAAAAATTCGTCACATCTTCGTCAAAAATAATGAAGAAATTCTAATATTTTTGGAGAATAGAGATTAATTCTGAACACGATTTTAGATGAAAATTCCCTAATTATTAGAATGATCTTCTAGTTTTTAATAAATCATTTTTTTCAATAAATAAAGAGATCCTCCTAATAATTATGGAATTTTCATTTGAAATCATGTTTAAAATTACTCTCTATGCTCAAATTTTCATAGGATTTTTCTGCCGTATTTAACGGAGATACAGAAATTTTTTTTTTAACTTTTGTTAATTCCGTATCTTTGCGACAAAAAACGATTGGAACAAGTAATTTTTTTATCCTTTCGAAAGCAACGTATTTCTTGTTAATTAATACAAAAAAATTTCTAACATTGTATTTATTCATGTTCGCTATTAATAGCTTCCTAAATCCCCTAAAAATGCGGATCATTTCATATAATATTATAAACATCATCTATTGTGTTTTATAAATTATTCCAAATGAGGTTTCACAATTTTGCCAGTCCCTCAACATCTGTAACTCTAAATTTCCATAAAATTCTCCATGAATTCGAAATACCGGCAGAAACACCTCAAGAATTCCCGAGAAAATTGCAGTAAAAAATTGTAAAATAATACCTACCCCTTCTACAAGCCTGCCAATAAATCTTAGCAAGCCTCGCTCCAACGTCATCTTTACTCTCAATTTGTTTGCTCAAAAGACCCCTCAATTTCTTCCTAATCTCCCAAATACGGAGACGGTACGTAGTTGGTTCAACTAGACTCATTCCATTAAACGTGTTCAATCTATGAAATAACTCAAACTGTTTACTACACGCAAACTCTGTAAAGTCCTCGCAGACATCAATTCTATCGTTGATTGATTCTACCAGTCGCTTTGCTGACAAATAAACAGTAAACTTCAATCAATATTTGAATACGTTTTAGCGTAAATATCTTTACGCTTCATCATTATTTTTCATTACCCTCTTCGTGGCACTCCGGCAAATTACACTTATTGTTGTAAACAGATGATAATTGTAGAATCAAAAGTATGAAGACTCGATGAATTCTCATGTTTTTACAGAATTTTTTCAACACAAAGTATAAGTGAATTATTACGATTAATAATCTCTTCGTAAATAAGTACTGTTTTTACACTAAATAACAGCTAAATTGCATACACTCAACGGGTAGAATAATAGAAAAGCTTAATTGGCACAGTTAAAGGACTTTTGTCTCTCTCTCTACCCAAAGGCGCTAACGAGATTGTATTCCAACTAACAGCAAATATTCAACCGCACGAAGGTAAATGCAGTACACCTGCTTGTGGGGATAAATCAAGCCGTAGTTGCTTGTATTAACGTCATTATTGCGCTCATTTTTTCCCATTCATTTTTCAATTACTCGAGACTTTATGACCCACTTTGCCCAGTGATTTTTACAGTCATTAGGGGAGACCAATGGTTGGCCGATAATGTCGAAGCGAGGCTTGTTTTGATTGAGTAATTGGAGGAGAGACGGGCAGAAAAATTGCGTTGGAATTTTACTGTTTTTTTTTCCTCTTGTACAGACTGATAAAAAAAATGAAAATTGAATATTAATATGTATATTGAATTTCAGAACGGCGATTTTAACTAGTTGAGACAAAATTATCTTTGGAAATTCCGTCGTCATGGAAAATTCAAGAATTATATGATTTTAAGTTTCGATGAGACTTGAAATCTTGACTAGTAATTTGAATCTTTAAATATGAATGAGAAATTGAATGATGAATAAACTTAAATTTTCTGTTATTCGTAAATTTAACGCAATAGAGGCTTGAATTTTCATGAATTGTCTAAAATTTCATCGATTCACTGAATAATCCACTTGAAATGTGTGCAAAAAATCATAATTTAATGGAAATTAAACCAATAGTTTTCAATACATTTTTAAACAATTTCCCATTATATGCAGAATATTACTCATAGCCCAAGCGAGTTAGTCAAAAAAAGGCTTGAACCCGGAAATAATTTACAACAGCAATTTTTTTTGAGGAATC
>JABSMS010044715.1:0-23599 GCA_018902275.1 Aleiodes sp. PSUC_FEM 10030003
ATATACATATATATAATGGTCTGCATCGCACATGAAGTTATTATTGATGCAATTTGATGGCACACGTATTTAAGGCATTTTCTCCTTTTTCCAATCGAGAAATAGTGGTATAACTGATATTATGAGAGGATAAGAATATGGAATAAGTAAGAGGCGCTATTACCTTTGGTAGGGATGCGAGGCATTGCTGCTTAACATCCCAGACGAGTTGATCCTTGGGGAATTGAAGACACTTGCTAACGTATAGTTCCGGCACGTGGACACGAGCAAGTAGTACACCATCCTCAACGGGTCCAGCCTCACTGGATGTCTCTTGGCCCTGGGGAATTTGCGCCTGTCCACCGGTCACACTTCCGGTCGAAATACCAGTGGGACAGGTGCCCTGTTTTGGCCCCAGCTCCATTGCCAAAACTCCACCGCCACTTCCTCAAGGATTCAAAATTCTGACTTTCTCACATCTGTAACCAATAATACACAACAGAATTTTTATTAAATTTTTTCCCTTCGGAATTTTCATTTTGCTCGACGTTCTTCAAAAAAATTTTGTCAACAACTTTAAATTCAATATTTCATATTGCAAGTTTGAAGTAGAAATAAATCTACGACGGAATTTTACTGCCAGCATTGTTTTTACGGCAGATCGACGTCTCACTCGGTTACTCTCTTTTCTTTTTTCCATTTCCCTCCATGGTTTTTCATTATTCGTATCTCTCTAGAGAGTCCTTTTGTGTCTTTTAAAATTATTGTCTCTGCGAGACATATCGTGAGTGACAAATGCTGAAGAAACAAGAAAAACAGAAATGAATGAAAAAGAAAAAAAGTCTAAAACGCAGTATGTAAAAAGTTAGCCGTGTATGGTAAATGAAAAGAAAAAAAATTCACATCAGTATGGGGAAGGTAGCACAGGGAGAGACGAGTTGCTCGAGTCAACAAAAAAACTTGAGCAAGAATCAGTTGACAAAAAGTAACTAGCTAAAGCTTTACCGATGCAATTAAGTTTCATGTGAGGGGAAAAAAGTCAATTACCGTTTTTTTTTCCTCCTAGATTTACAGTATTGTCTGGATTGAATATTCTATAAAAATACTGGAAAACAATTTGATATGAGCCTTTTGATGCGATAATTTAGCGAAAGTGAGTCCGCGCGTCTCTCAGCTTTAATGAATCCCGGGCAAAAACAAATGAGGTACATGATGCTAAATGGCGTGGCGCGATATACTGGGACCCTGGAGGATTATAAGCGTTTTAAAAAGTCTTGCAGCTTGGAGAATATAATGACGCCAATCTAATAGACTGGATAGTATAGGTGGCCCGAAGAAGGGCGCGAACACGAGGGAAAAAAACTTGAAAAATTGGAGAAGAAAACGATTAACTAAAGAGAGGTTAGTGAGAAGAGTTAAGTTTGTGTTTGCGCGTGAGAGGCCCTAAGAAATGGCCTTCGATAGATCGTCCTCTTGTTCAGTCCCAGCTCATTTGAACCATTCAATTAGGCTTTTTCTGCCATCATAAACTTTATTTTATAGCTTATTTTCCCAACCCTTTTCTCTTTATTTATTCATTTTATTTCTCTTCCTGAATTTATCAAGAGTGGAAGAGATAAAAAAAACATTGAATAATGAAATGATTGAGAAAGATTTTTAAATATGTTGAGACTAACGTATCATGATTACGAATAATCACTTTAATTTTATCCATGGGTTATAATATAGTACTTGAGGATAATATAACTCACTCTCGCGCAAAAGTTTCCCGAAGAAGTGTGCGCGAGATGCTTAAACCTGTCTTCTGTCTGTATGTGTAAAGTACACCGCCAAACAATAACTTATTCGACGACGATACTGAGACACAGTGCACAGTAAACTTTCACTCGAAAGCTTTGCTTATGGTGAGAAGAATGAAAAAAAATTATATATGTATATAAATAAAACAACGACAAAGACATGGAGAGAATGCGGGTGTATAACCGACAGTGTCTGCATCAACGTCTGAACGCATTCGTTTCATAGCTAAGGTAGTATGAATAGTACTGTACGACATTTGTGATATACGTAACAGTGGGAATATATTATTATGCGGAATAAATAGCTGTCCAGCGAGTAAAGATGGAAATGAACGATGGATGCAAATGATATCTAATTGTACATGGATATTATTACTTATTTGCGTATTTAATTAAAGAAAGTTCTCGAGATTTTTATCACTGAGCTGTTGATAGGAATACTCGATTGAAAAAAATGTGCTCGAGACAGAAAAATTAATTATTCTTCTAGCGTATGTGAATGACTGTTTTGGAGAACTCATAATTAGAATTGAAAGCGAGTATTTTGTAAGAATGCACGTAACCGTATTCCTCAGTTTACAGAATGACGAAATAATCTCCAATTCTTTTTTTTAAAGATAGGTGAGAAAGAGAAAAACGGAAGAATATTCATCAGCTTTTAACAGCGGAACCAAAACGATTCATCACAACGCATCTCTCTTATATCCATGAAATTCCGGTAATATCCCAAGCAAGAGGTATTGTTATCAACAATTATAATTCTTCCTGTTCACACGCGTGTTTCTGTTCCGGCTGGCTCACTCAATTCGTGAGAGTCATTTCACGAAGATAAAAAAAAGAGAAAAAGAAATAAATGAATAATGTAGTGAAATAAAAATTCATTTGTAACAAGAAATATATCTTTTCACATTTATTTTGCTCGGTGTATGAATCCACGTGCGATATGTCGGTCTGTTCTTGAAGGCGACCGTACGATCCTTTCTGATGAAAAACCGCAGACGCTATTATCTCAAAGAAGCAGAGGCACAGTGAGACAGCAAACCTCGAGACCTCGGTAACGCTAAGGGATAGATAGAAAACGGTTTGAAAGTTTGAATAACCTAGTGACCGCATCACTTCTCTTTCGTTCTTTATAAAGCCATGCTGTACATGACAATTTTGGGTAATAGTGACAAATTAGTTCATCCTCAAAACTAAATTAAAATCAGTTACAATTTGTCAGTTAATTACATGGCTCATGGAAGTGGAAGAATAATTGATTGGCCTGGGGAGGCCATGGTGAATGTAATCGACGCCAGCTAGTACGACACTTTAATTTAGTTTCGGTATGTCCTTTAATCATTCTTCTCTCTTTGTACGTGCACTTTTATTTTGTTCTTTTTATTCAATCTGCATTCTTACTCATTTTTTGTTCTTCTGTTTTCATCTCTTGTTCGCTTCTGCTTTATTTTTTGTCCCTTAATTTTTTATCTTTGGCCATGACAAAGCGAGTCAAAGTGTGTAAAAAATATATCTCTCTCACATACACATTGGCATTGTGAGTGCATGGAGGAGATGAAAGAAAAGGAAAAGAGAATATATCCCCTTCTGCGGCTGGTTGGTTCGTCCAGCGTGGATGCATCAGTGACAAGCAGTAAATCATAGTTTTACGGCTCGTCGTTTATGTGGCCCTTATTTCGTGGCGGACTCATCGAAGAGAATACCACTACGCAAAATTCCTTCTTGCTTGTTTCATATTTTCTTATTTTTCTTTGTTTATAGTTTTCCTTTATTTTTTCTTTCTCCTCCTCGTTTGATGGACGTTACGTTACTGTACGCACAGCGTGGGCGTTGGTTCTTTTTACGGATGTGTTCAGTAAGTGCTTTCAGGGCTCTCTCTACTTGGTTCATCCCCTTTATATTCCTTTCTGTTTCGTTCATCATCTTACATTTCTTCTTACTCTCTCTCACTCATTGAAATGTGCCCACGTGTACCACTAGTGGTGATGCCAATGTAATTAAAATCAAGGCCAGACAGCACTGAAAGCCAGTCGAATAATAGTGAGAATGTTATTGCTGCTTTGGAATACATATATATCTATATATATCCTTTTTTTTCTCTCTTCAGCTTTTTATTTCACGTAATGCTTCCTATTACTGGGGATGAAAATTCCTTGTTTGATTTACGATACTCGAGGGGAGGATGCATGTGAATTTTAATTCTCTTAACTACGTACACGATTCATACTGATTGAGTGGATTCAAGTTACTCGAGTGATCTTGAAAAATGTTGAGTAAATATTACCAAGGGTCAAGTGTTAAGGTTTCTCTTTATCGTCGCCCACTGAAATTTATATCTACTCAAATGTCAAATACTCATTCCCCTTGGGAGCTTTATACATCCTCTCCTTCATACAAAGTGAGCATCTCTCCAGTTTTCATATCTGTATGTGTATATGTAACCATCCGCAGCAACTTTCATGAAACCGGCGTCAAAGAGGATCGATTCCCTTTTCTCATGACTTTGGGGAAAATCTCTGTCCGCGCTTTTTATCTCTTGTCGAATACGGATACATAAGGCTTTCAACAAATCCGAGGCAACAATGTTCAGAAGAGCCGACTCGAAGTTACAAGAAAAAAGGAGGAATAAAGTATGAAAAAAAAATCAGAGATCCTTCACGTCAAGTTACAGTCCCCGTGAGAATATCGTCCTCCTCCATCTTTTCTCGCGCCCTTCAGCTTTTTCCCCGCGGGATGCTGATATCGAAGGTTTCTCTCAGCGCTACACCCCTTCCCGTCGAAAGGCAAGTGTTGAGAGATAAAGTCACTGCGGTCTTCCCTTTCCTTCAACAGATATACCTACAAACGCACCATCATACATACAAATTGTACTTCTCTCATGCTGTGAAGCTCTTACGTAGCTTTGCATTCATATGACATAAATTAAAAGAAGTCTGAGACATTTCTCGAGTGAATCACTAGTTTCATGTCTGATTTCTTTCCCTCTTCACTCTTGATGAGAGTAATTCAGCCAACAGGTATCTCTAGTACGATATAATGTATCACTATTGTTTACCAGCTTTGTCTTTTGCAATCATCCCAATATTGTTATCTTTCCATGTAAAGGAATCCTGATCGAATTGAATGATACTTTTTTCTCATATATTCTCAGAGAACTGGAACTGAATAGCTTTTGAAAGAGCCAATTTGACAACAATTGGTGAGACACCGTGGGACTACCCTTTCCACAAAACATCAGTGCACCAAGGCGCGAAATTGACTCGTTATGTGTCTTTATTTCTGAAAGAGTGGGGCCTTGGCCGAGGCACGTCGTCAACTCTTTTCTCCTGGTGCCCCTTGTATGCAATTTTTTGTCTCCTTTCTCTCTTTATCATTTTGTATGATTCTGCACGTGTAATATTATCCGCAAATCGTGCTACCCTCATAAGCCGTTATATTTCAATTTTTTATTCACAAGTGTAGAGAGTCAGATGTGGCCTCGACCACCTTTCGCCTCTTATCCCACCTTCATGTAATAATGTTACAATACACGGTGAAACTGAGTCGTTAACAATTGACGTGATTTTTTCTTCACGTTCATGTGTAAAAAGATATTCATGGTGCTACTGATTTGTTTTCACCATAGTTGAGTGCACCAAGTTACATGAGTATCTCACGAAAATAATGTTGAACGCATTTCGTGGTCCATTATTTTTACTCATTACTCAAAACCGCAGATTGTCACTACTAAGTTATTTCTGCTCCTTTGATCTCTATTGCGAAAGAGGCTCACATTATTTCCACAATTTTCATTAAGTTCAGTTTTTCTACATTAAAAATAAGGGGGAAAAAATGAACAATGTTTTTTTTCTCTTCATATTTGAGGGGTAGTCGCGTTGAGGGTCTGGCTCGGTTTTATAGACGCCATGTAACAAGCTGGGGTATGTCTGCCGTATCCCCATCCCCTTTTGACGAAAAGAAAAACGTGAGGAGGAACATTGAAGGCGACTGTGCAGTGAGAAAGAGAAAGGCAGAGTGTGTGGTGCCAGCGCGACAAACAAGAGACAAGGGTCTAGGGTCTGGCATCTTCTGCAGGAAAAAACACGAGACGAGGAGTGAGAGAAACAGGGGAAAAAAGTGCCTCCATTCGCATCAACAGGAATGGTGTTGTAATGGAAAAATAATAATCATGAAACTTGGCCATTGTTTTTTCAATAATTGTAGGCAATGAAAAAAGAAGAAAATTGGGATGTGGCAAATGATGCATGAAAGTTGACTCTTCAGCTACTCCCCTAGCGCTTGAAATTGCTCTGTCACGTGCCAGAGGGTTCTCTTTCAACCCTTTTCGTGCGAGAGCAAATGACTGATGACACAAAGTGTATGCATACTCACTGAGCATGATTTAAGCTCAATGGAAGCTCGATTCGCAACATCAAATGACCTCAAAAATAAACTACTAAAAACAATTTAAAAAAATAAGATATGATTTCTCATTCGTTATCTCTGCGTCCACGTAAATTGTGTTTTAAAGAATGTCGTTATCAACATTCCTAACAAAAGCCCTTTCAAAAATAGTACCACACCCAAATATAGTTTCATCAATCCACATGTTAAAAATTGAATATACAAACAAACCTGATACTTTAAACTTCAAACTCTACCACAAATACCGATTCCTGGAATCGTACAAGTACTGAAAATTCACAATGACGGCAATCAACTCAGAGAAAAAAAAACAAAAAAAAAATGAAAAACCGCCCTCTCCCCTAGGCAGTGTGAACGCTCGCGCGGGCTGATTGCCAACAAACCGGAAAGGGAGCAACGCACCCAGTTTGTAAATCAGGGTTGATCTCGGTCAATGTACATTAAATAATTGTTAAAAAATCGACAGATTATGACAATTTAGTAATAAAAATAAATAATGAAAAATGAACATACGTCGATGGATATATTAAAATGATTATTCAATACCACATCAATAAAGCTTCCAAATTAAATCTCTCGTTGTCACAACACATATACACACATAGGCGTAGCAAATGGCATTAAATTTTTTCCCCGTCGTTTAGTGCCCGATGAAGCAGTAGTTGAGATGCTAAACACTGCACAATGATGTGGAATAATAAATACAAAATAGGAAGAACCGGTGATGGTAAAATGTCAGGCCGCGAGCAGAGGCCGAGCCTCGATCATTCTTACTCGGGGCGCATCTCGGTACTGGAGGGGTAGCAGGTGGCGCCACGGCATCCGACTGTTTCTGGGGTCGGTGGGGCTGGGAGGCGTGGATCTGGTCGCCTGGCAACGACTAGAGATCGACCGGGAGAAACGCTAAACCCACCTCCCCTCTCAGCATCCCCTTGTCTTTTTTTATCTCGCTCTTGCATTTTTGCTCTCTCGCTTCTCTCTTTTCTCATGGTATACGCGCGCGGTGTGCTTTTGAGGGTGGACTACACAGTACTTCCGCTCTACGTTATGCCGATTTTAGTTCACGCGTTTGATAATACAGGCCACTGACCCTTTTATAAATCGCTAATTATTTTATCCAACGTGCATGAGCATCGGTGTTTTATTGATTCTTTATTAGTGGTTGTCTCTCAATAACGTGATGTACTTGATTATAGTAGAATTAATGTGGTTACACGTTTCACTAAATTTTCCTATCTGCTTCTCATGAGCAAATCTCTGTGGAATTTACAATCTCGGTGATAAATTTTTTTTACTGAGATTATTGTGGATTTTTCGTGTGGGAAAGATGCTACTCTAATTTCCTATGCGGTTTACTCTGCTTTTAAAGGAGACAAAAAAAATGGGAAAGGGAAATGAAAAATTCTAGCCTCAATGTTGTAGAGAAACTTGTCCAGCAGAGAGCTGATGCTTAGGCGCTCAATTTCGTTGAAGAGACCACAGGCACTCAAAGAAGTTCAAGAACGCTGAGAATTCGTAGAGTTGGCTGTACGCTCGCCAAGTTTTATTCCTCATACTTTCTATACTTTTCTTTGTCTACTTATGTAAATTCCATTGATATGAATTTTTCAGAATTATTATATTTTATAGAGAATGAAGAATCTTCGCATAATAAGAATGGAATTTAATTAATCATTGGGAGATTTTACTGAGTCGAATTGTAGTCGACTTATCTGAACTTGAGACTCTTTGCTGGAGCCTCTGTAACGGTAATGAGTATGTCTGATGAAGAAAGAATAGGCATAGACTATATAATGATCGATCTATTGGATACTCCAGTGATTTATGATCATTCTAACTCATCAGAAGTTCTTCAGGATCGATTTTATGAGCAATACGTGTACTACACAGGTATGGAAGTAGGTACTGCATTGGGATGCATACAAATTGGCTCGTGATACGTTTTATTGATCATAGTCTTGAAGAACGAAAGAGAGAAGGAGATAAAGACAAAGATACCAAGCTATTGGGATAATCTGGGACAATGAAGATTAGATTTCTTAAAATATTTTACATCGATTTTGGTACGAGGTCCATTATGTATTCATTAAAAACTTTATTCTAGGAGTTAACTTCCATTTTCATTGCCAACTAAAACTGAATCTACATAAATTTGAAGAACGAGACAACCGTAGCAGTGCAGATTGAAGTCAGGAGGGACATACTGCGGTGCTACATTCCGTGAGTTGATGAAAAGACCTGAGTAGGTAAGATGACTCTCGTTTAAAGTTTATCGAAATGCCTCAACCGTTGAAATAAATATGCAAATGACACTCTCTAGCTGGATGCAGCCTTCACCTTCTTATTAATTCCTGAGTGACCCCATTCTGTCTCTATTTTATCGCCACCACATCGGGGAAGACTCTAAGCACACTCTCTTTCTCTCTTTCGCCACTTGCATCACTGAAGGACAGAGAAAAAGGGAGATTGAAAAAGCGAAAAGAGTAAATAAACATTAATATATTCGAGATATTCATTTAGATGAGATTTATTTAGTAGAGGATAAGGAGAACCAAGAAAATGAAACCAAGGACAGATTGTCGGATGAAGTGAACGGGGATTCACTAGAGTAGACAGACTGATCCGATTACATAGGTCCTTTGAGAAACTCCTCCCAAAGTCCCTTGGACATTTTTATATAAATACGATCGATATCGGTAGACAATTTCTCAACGAATTTCATGAAAGTTGGTGACATAGAGTAACTGTGTTATTCCCACAGGATTGCTCTCAACAGTATGGTAATTAAATACTCCCGTTTCCCTTCATGTAGT
This sequence comes from Aleiodes sp. PSUC_FEM 10030003, assembly GCA_018902275.1. NCBI lineage: Eukaryota > Metazoa > Arthropoda > Insecta > Hymenoptera > Braconidae > Aleiodes > Aleiodes sp. PSUC_FEM 10030003. The sequence goes on from JABSMS010044715.1 coordinate 8,996, forward strand.
ACCTAACAACGAGACACTCGTGTTACATACGAAGAGCTTGATGAGATGAGAATTTGTAATTTTTTCCGGTACACTCAAAGGGGTCGTTTCGCTAGATATATATATCTAGCGAGGGATAAAATCGTACACTGTGTGCGCCTCATACCATAAAATAAATGTTAGTATTCAAAAGCTTCAGTTGCATTACTGGAAAATGAGATTCTCCTCACATGGTTAAAATAATTCAAATTCCCTCTGCTACTTTCTCATTTTTCAAATTAGGATTCACATTTGATAGTGCAAATAACGTTATAGGGATCAAAGGGTTGTATTGCATAAAGGAGCAAGTAATGTCATTGAAGACAATGGAATAGACACAATAAGACCGGTGAGTAACGAACTCAAGGCTGACGAAATCAAGAAATTTCACTCAGATTGTTAACGATTCCAGCCGCTGTGTAATGAACTGTCTGTCTGTAATTCCCCTCGATAGTACCGAAAATTTCAAGCAATCACCTCATCTTCCTTTCTACCTCCATTCTCCTGCATAACAACGGCTGATAAGACATAAACTACAATTCATCCTCGAGACTCGAACCGCATCGGGGCGGCGGCTTGAATTCAAGTGGATTACTTGAGTACTCTCTTGTATATTGCTCCGCGCAAAGTAACTTTGATATCTCTACCGGGTATAAACTTAAGTTACACGTTATTATGTTCTTATGATGGCAACTTGTATCCATTATATACGTAGCATTATTGCTTGCAGTGTAAATTCACCAAAAAATTACTTGATTACACATTTAACCATTGAAAAAATAAATAATGGATAAAAGTATAGAGCGGATATGTATCACATATTATTATGAATGAAGTGAAGGAATAAAAAGAGGTAATATGAAGAAGAGGAAAAAAATAAAATGAAAAATGGGGGAGTGGACAGAGGAGACCTTCATGCACGGACCTTGATTGAATCGAGTCAATTTAGTTGGAGTTTACGTTTGACCCCGATCCCAGGTGCGATTCGAACACAGGCTCAGCAATGATCCCCTGATGCATGGGATCCCCTTTGTGGTTTTCATATAATTTATACAGGATGCGACGTAGTTTAGTTCTATTTGTGTAGTTAAACGGGAACCATTTAACTTGAGCGTGCGGGCTAGGGATACTTCCACTATTGCTTTTCCTCTGGGTAACCCCTCACCGGAGTACAGCCATCCTTGATGTAAAATTGTTTTTTTTCATCTATTGAGTTCCATGTATCCCAGTTTCACGTGTATCCGTTTTCAAGAGCCCTGTAAATCTCCCCGTTTGGCTCCCAGGGGTATAACTTCCACCCTTGCGTTCACCTCCCGCATATAAAAATGTGAAAAAAAATTGGAGACGCCCCTCGAAAAAAATACTGCGTCAAAGCGAAATTGCTATATTCATCACTATGCTGAGATTAAGCCATTATCGAGGATAAAAGGAGGGGGAGAAATTCGAGAAGAAAAACTGTAGAAAGGCTCATTAAATTCCAACGTTATGTCTGAAGTTTCCTGGAGAAAATAACAATAAGGGAAAATGTCAATTCATTGAGTTTAGCGCTCTGGTACTGAAGCAGTAGAATTCAGAGGGAGAAAAATAAATCATCCTGCACGTGGGTTGGAACTAACAACTGTAGAGGAAGAAAGATCAAGAGGAGATGAAAATGAAAAACTAAGGCGATTAACGAGGCGAAGCAAAGGGGAGGATACATAATACGGTAAACTTTTCTAAATTTAGGTGCTTTCGACTTCAGTTAAAATCGTTTTGGAGTGAATACGAACTGACATTAGCCTGAAACACCCATATGATTCCCCTATGCTTCTATCACCCCCCTTGATGTCGACAGTTTGTCATTGTTAAGTAAAAAGTGTAGATATTAATTGGTTGAAGGGTCCGGTCTTTGTAAACGGCATTTTTTTGTTACGTTAAATTGAATGAGTGTGTCATCATGAAGTGAAACGAATTAGAACACCGAAAATGTACAAGTGTATTACGTTTCAGTAGCTCCATCCTGCTTAATTATCTCCTCCTGTTTCCTTGAATAAATAAACAAGATGATAGTGAGTAAAAGACGGTAGGTGCAGCTGCACTGATACACGGCATTGTCCAAGAGGCCAGTATGAGGATTTCTCAGCGGCCGAGAAAACCCGGATTGGAGTCATGAAACGAAGGAGGCACAACTATGTTGCAGAAATATATAGGTAAAAGATCCCAGTCACTGTAAATACTGGCTCTTGCTCTGGCTACCTACCTCATGCACACGCCCAAGCATTGGTTATATTCTACTATCCAAAGCAATGGATATATATATCTGTGTACCCGTATACTTTAGCTCATTTTATACTGGTTTGTGAGGTAGGAGGAAAGAAAAAGAAACAAAGAGGATAGAGAAAAAGCGAGAGGGAGAGGAGAGTGGATGGACTAAATCTCCTGGTGGGTAGGCCACTGTGTACACTGTGAGAATACGAGAATGAATGTACGAATATATATATATTGGATTTTCAACGAAAGCCATCTTGCAAAGCTCGGAATATCTTTAAAATTCTTTGGGGCTTTACTGAAATGTCATCTTAAAGAAGAACCACGTGACTCAATTTTGTATGCATTCATATAAACAAATGAATGCAATTTTCCTTGAAACATGAAAATTGAATTCATTTTTTCATTGAAAAAATTGATTATTGAATGAAAAATTTCGTCTCTCCATGAATCCACTATGATTACTAAAAAATATAGGAAAAGCCGAATTGAATATTGATTGAAGCCAATGACAATGTGAATACAGAATCTCTCTCTCTTTTTCGATATATCTCGGGTTCTATTCCTCGACACGTTGTGGTATGCCTGCAGTACCACAGAATTCCATGGAAAAACGTAGTGAGAGATTGTATAAAGTATATATGTATATATTGCAAAGGGAGTTGCTCCCTCTATACAATACTCATATACTCTCCCTCTTTAGTTCTTCGTGTGTTTGCACCATAGCCAACGGTTTGCAATGTTCTCATGACCTCGCGCGCTGACCACTTGCGATTCACTTTATATGGTTTATGCAATGACCGTTTCACACCACCAGATACTCAGAATGATCATCGATTATTTTGTATATCAGGCCAATCATTTATTATCGTAGTCCCCTCATGGTTATTACTAACTACCGTGTTGTCTATATATACAATGTGATAACTGCAATTGAGCTTCTTAACTCCTCTGGGAACTAGTTACTAATATTGCATCATTGATTGAATAATTAGTGTTCCCTCAGTTTTTCTCGTTACGTGGGCAAATGTTATTTCTAATTAAGCTCACCTTTCATATTATACACATTGACCTGACTTGAATTTTTCACATAAAATTTCAAAAACATGAGAAATACGAATAGACTAGAGGCAATCTAAGAATTTCTAGGAGTTCTCTCGTGAGATTCGTCCTCATTCACGTCACGTGCCTGGCACTCATCCAACATGCTGCACTGGATCCCAGTGACCGGAGGAGTAATACAGGCATCTAGTTTCGGGGGTCAGTGCCGCGTAATTGTAAGCTCTAGTTGTGACATCCCTTCATTCAAATACATTAGACGAAAAAAAGCATGGCAATAGAGAAGACTGTCACAACTTTTTACATGCGAGGAAGTTAGGAAGAGGAAAGAGTTGTAATAAAAAGTAAACCTCAGCGGGCTTCCCGCATGCCAGAATGATAACTGAGGCGGAAGCACTCATGCCTTCAAAAATGTTGAGGATTCTGTATTTCCTGTTTATCTTAACATATGGGCAAAACGGTTTTGTTTGATACACATTGGATTCTTTGAATTCATGAATGGTACGCATGTGGAGTTGTATTTATCCTGGGGAAGTTGGGGGAAAATGGATTTCAGAGGGAGAACGGATGCAGTGGATTTTAGTTGGAACTCGCAGGTTTTATATGACGAAAGTCGTTTGAAAGGAGTGATAGTGTTCGAGATTGAATCTTTCTGATAACATTAAAAACGCCGGGAATTTCCCATAAAACACGTGATTCAGAATCGATTTTCAAGAATTTTTCCAATACCTAAATTATTCTTTGAGAATTCTAAAAAAATTCTGAAAATAGATTCAATCACATGTTTTCCATTAGAAATCTCCTCAGCTTATCAATGAAAACATTGAAAAAAATTCATCTCGAACCGTTTCATGGGGATGTCTATGTTATTCCACCTTTCCTTACACCATATATATATATATATAGGTATTTACCGTGGTTCAACCCACCAACCAACAAACCACATGAACTAGTCCAATATGCGTCTGCATCAACAGTAGCTCCAGCCACTGTCACGGTGGAGAGCTCGTCGTATTAAATTATGTAAACGTGCGTACCCTTATTTGTACAAGCGCGTACACCGGACGTTGTATATCTTTGCCTCCAGGCATTTTTGCAAGAGTTACGAGGAGGTTGGAGGTGGATGTGAGAGGAGGCATTCAAGTGGCAATAGAAATTGTAAAATGCAGAGATGTGTTTATTCGAAATGAAATAAGAAAAAAGGAAAAAGAAACAGATTGAGAGAAAATAAAAATTGTGTTAGGGGTTAGAGAACAAGGCGTGAAAGGGCTAATACCCTGATGAGCATTTGCGATTCTCTACAACGCGACTTATCATGATAAATATCCTGTGGAGATCGGCCATCGTGGACTCAACTTAAGACGCTAAAATATTTCCGCAATAACCATAACCTCAGTACCTTCCCACGCCTCTAGCGACCCTTCAGCAGTTTTCGTCGCTATTTCGCTGAATCGCCACCACCCATTGTGTCTGCCACGATACGAAACTTTAGTATTCAACGTGTGTGTATACAGAGCTATCTTCAGTATTAATAAAACATTTTGCTTAATACTTTCTCACAATCAAATTCATATCTTACTATTTTGTTGGTATTAGGATATTTCCTCTTTAACGATAAATGATTTGAGGATTTATGTTGCATTAACTGAACAATTTGTAACATTACTGATACAGAAAATTTGAGCTAATTGATGTAGGAATTTACATGCCACTACCAACGACCACCGGGTGGTAACTCAACGAGTGGCGTAGACAAGCCATTAGTCACTGCCAGATAAATCTTGTAATCCATAGATCATTCTAAAAAAATTTACGTACAATTTTACGTACTCACAATTTCGTGAACAAATATTGTCCCATAAAAAGCTTGTAAATTTATTTAAAATGTGAATTCTCTGCGAGAAGAAGATGAGAAGAGTCCCATGTTGGAATAGAAATAGGAAGCACCTGGTTCAAAGAGTATACTGAACCTTTGGAGAAAAATAAATAAATAAATTGTGGCGAGTTGCACGGATGATGGCGCCAGATATCTCGGGATCAGGATTCGCTTTCAAGGGGAATCCGCTTCGTGCTTTGGCTCCTCTCTACGATCTTCTACTTCAACTCTACAAAGGCGAGTTCATGACCAATTCAAATCGAAAATAGGCAAGAAATCAATCTCATAGAAAAGTAAAAGAAACATGAATATACATGCTTTGAAGTATTAATTTTGAGTATTAAAAATTTATTCAAAATTTACGCGAGTTGTTAAGTGCAGCAATATTTTATAATGCCGAAACTCTCGAGGCGCAAGAATGAATAAAGGAGAATCTATAGAGTGAGGAAAAAAAAAGAATGAAAGAGCAAGACGGGAGGCAACGCGGGATTTATTAGCGAGGTGGCGGAGGATTTATGCAAGGATTCTTGCAGGTGGCAAAAACTTGGAGGTGGAAGAGAGGACGAGAGATCAGTGAGGTGAAGGGAAAGTAAGAGCAAGTTAACATTGAAAGAAAAAAAAGAATAAACACGAAACTTTTATCGTTCAGTGTGGACGAGAGCTGAACTGTACATCCTCACCCGGTTATTGCAGAAAACACGGTGAGAGAGGCCACTTCTGGTGTGCTTAGACACTGTCCATAGCTGTTGTAACGCTGCTAATATTAATCGTCGAGCAATTAACGAGGAATTATCTCTACTAGGCGCCGCAGTAGCTCGTCTCGAAACGCCTGGCAGATCGATTATTTGCTGTACTTTACATGTCTTATCGTTTTCCGAGATCTTTTGGAGATTTATCAGGTTATTATGGTATTGATTATTGTTATTTATAAACTCATGTAGAGTAATATGAAATTTTGTAGATGCGCACTATGAAATTCAATGTGGTTGTGTTATTCGAACAGTGTAGAGAACAAATAAAAATAATAAAAATGGAAGTTCCCTCGGTGAATATCGTTTTGTATCATTATCCCTCTTGCCACCCGCACCCCCGTTGATGCGTGTTTCGTTTCCAAGGACGAGGAGAAAACATTTCGATCGAGTTGTAGGCAAGATTCTCGTTTCTGATTTTCAGTCCATGTTACACCGAGGTGTAGCCAAGAGCAGCACTAAATCTCACGCGGATATCTACCGGGCATATCGGAATCAGTGTGACAGCGGTATGTGCCACCTTTTTCCACAGTTTTTTGTAGCTTCCGCTCTTTTTTTCTGTACTATTTGTTTTGCTTTATTTTTCATTATAACTTCATGAAAGGAATGATTGCGTTTATTAATAAAAAAAAAAAAATGATTGCATTTATTAATAAAAAAAAATGATTGCATTTCAAATACTTGTGAGAGTATGCTTTATCAACTTTCTTCTTCAGGATTTATTTATGATGAGGGATTTTGGACAAGTGCTTACGTTACTGAGATCGTGGTTCCCATTCGTGGATGAACAATGCTCGATACAATGGGGTGTCGACCGCGTGACCCGGTGACTTCTTTCCTCCGAAATAAGAGGGGGAGAACCCTCAGTTCGAGAGAATCATTCGGTGCCCTATCATTCTTGAAAATCGAAATGGGGAGGGTGAAAGAATGGTGAAAGAATAAGTTTAATGTGAAAAAATCGTTCACACTGCATATGGAAGTTTTCCAATTTACTTTTTTGCATATCATTTTCTGGCAAGTTCTCTAGGCTCATACAGTTTTCCTAAATTGCCGGTGAAAATTAAAGAGTAAACTTTTACAAAAGACACATTTAACTCTGATATCCCCAGTAGAAAGATCATATTATGTTAGAACGATTCTATTTTTAAGTTCAATAATATTTAATGAGAAGCGATGCTACATGTTACCACATGTGTTTGTCCTCACGATCCCCTGATCTCGATAAAATTTAGTTTTTTCTTGTTCAGCACACACTGTGCAGAGGTTGCACAATGAAATGAAAATGAAGAAAAAAACAAAGAGAGATCAAAAGAGTATAAAAAAAATGGGAGTTTGTAAGCGACTATTTCAGGTTGGCGCAGCAACTGAAGCTAATTATCGACGTATCGATCGAATCTGGAGGAGTTAAAAAAACGCATCAAGAAAAAAAAGAAACTCGAGTGTCACGCGAAAAGTCCCTCGAAGGCACGTTTTTTTATTTGCACTTTTTTTTCTACTTTTCATGTTTTGTATCTTCTTTGACCTCTTTTTCAAATTAACTGTATGCGATTAAATTCTAGGGCAACTTTGCACAACTGTGTAAAAAATATTATTGTGAATGTCTTAAATTCTAAAGATTTTCTAATTCTTGTAAAATTTTATAGTCAAATAATTTTATGTTCTCTCGATGATTGTTATTACGATGATTACTAGTTTGAATTTGAAAATAGAAAAACAATAATTCACACTCTTTCACGTGAATTTCAATGTAGCTGGTTATAAAACAATGACTACAACCAATGATTTATCTATAACCCCATAAAATTTTTAACACAGTGAAAGAGCGTTATTTATACAGCATCATAAAATAACATTCACCGGTATTGGAAAATTATTTTAAAACTGCGACTAATTGTAATTTACGAGTTTAGTTAATTGCACCAATGGCTTTCTGAATTGTAATATATTATTAAGAATCAAGAGAAAATCAGCTCAAGAATCCAAGTATAATTCGTTAAAAAAAAATTGAAAAAAAACAAGCTAGTCATTTCTTATCTCAAATTCTCTCGAAACAATATAAGTGCATAATACATGGCAATGACCATAACCTCAATCTATTCTTGTCGCAGTACTTAGAGTCTTAAAACAAGGTTGCCTAGATATATAATGCGCCTTGTTCTCTCAGATACGATACGTGCAACTTATACATACATATGTGAGCACACTCAGCAATTACACATAACGAAGTAGACCATTCCTCTACTAATTAATGACCCTATCAGCCAGTGCGCACGGGTGGCTAACGACTCTGGCTGAGACGAAGGAGAATTACATGTCCATCTCTGTTTCTTAAGTCTCGAAATAACTCCGTATCTACACCTCAAGCCTCGCTACCTAAATTTGCAACATCTGATTCCGAAGAACAATAAAGAAATGAATAGCTTGATATATTATGATAGTATCAATTGTTATTCTCCCATTCTCCGAGACAATTGTGGGTAATTCAAAAATTATTTTGCGACGAACTTGGGTCAGTGGACGCGCGCGCCTGCTCTGGCAAAGACGGCACTGTTCTGGACCAGACTATTGATCCAACAGAGATAGAGGGTAGGAGTCAAACGTTCCCATCAGAGAGGGAGGTAGAAATAGAAAGAGCAAGAGGGAGAGAATTGGAGAAGGTGAAAGAGGCAACCAGGAGCGGCAATCTGGATTATTAACCCCAGGCAAAGCTTTTATATTTACTGCAATAAATTCATTCTCTCTGACGCGCCTTTTATCTACTTACTATTTTTCCGTAGTATTTTAACATACATGTATTGAAGTTCGATATTATTCTGTGAAAAAATTTGTTATTCTGATTTTTTATCTGGATAGGTGTTCCTTGAATTTCTTGATCGGGTATTGTACAACTGTGGGTGAAAAAACTGGGTCGCATTGCAATCGATCAACATTTTTTCATGCTCTCGAACTTACACAGGAGAGTGATTTCTTTAGTTTTTTTTTTTCAATTCAAAACATTGTGATTTGTGCATGTTTCAGGAATGATAGACTGAAATATGTCAATGAACACATGCAGAATAAATAGAGTTCCCAAACGGACTATGTCCGTATCAAACATTGAGTAACGATTGAACTTGGGGAATTCGCGGTCGACTAATATTTACACACGTGCTGTTTGCATCGTTGCCATCGTTAGCGTCCATCAAAATAATTACGGTGATTCTGTGCTTCTATCTATCTCATTGCAACGTACAAATACAGCAGCAGAGCTTCATATGTATATACGTATAAAACCGTAACAGGGTGAATCGGAACAGTTGGAACACTCAGCTGTTAACTCAAGTAGTAGGAAATCTTTGGAAACCACGCTCTTAAAGGATTACACCGTGCAAGTAGTAGTTTGATTCTCAGTTTAAACTGATTATAACCCGTTAATGTAATCTTCGGAAGAAACAAGGTAGAACTAATAACTAGAATTCATTAATAAAATCTCTACCAATTAATAATGAAGAGAGAAAAAAAAATAATTACTAAATTATGAAATTATCTAATCTGTAAAATATACTATACTCATGGAATATGAAAGATGATCCCAATTCTTAATTTTACAGCTTAAGGGCAATAGTGTGTCTGTTCCCACTCCCTTTATTATTTTCAATTTTATTTATTTCTCTTTGATTCTAAGCGAGAAAGCAAAAGAAAACCGGCCCTGCGTACAACTCTGTGGCCCCGAGGTTCGCGGTTTCAATTAGATCTGGTCGTAATGCCTGTACTCGCTCCCTTCCCAACTCTCTCTTTCCTTCTCGACCCTTCATGTTTCCACGACGCATCCGGATGGTTGATGACCCCCGTCTTGGTCTGCAACCATTCCCAACCCAAGTGAAAAAAGAAAAAGAGATATCGCCACCCCGAAGGGCCTTCCTTTTTCACCTTCGTGATACTGAGTTGTTAGAGTACATCATTTCCGGGGTTTGTACTTGTGGATTTTAATACAGTCAACGAGAGAAAAACTCATATAGTCAGTTACTTTATGTTGATTCATTCCATCCACGACGTGTCACGCCATTCGTGCGCTCTCTTCTCGTCTCACGTCCTTCTTTCTCTACTCTTTGTTTTTCTAACTCTACTCCTCAGATCTTCACACCGGTCTAAACAGAAATTAAACAACGTTGATCGCATCCCGACTAATCATCAGTCGGATGATAATTTAGAATTCAAATGTATTATTCTTTACTCAGCTCAGCCGATAATATACATGCGCATAATGTCTAACCAGTATTACTGCATACCTAAAAAAAGATATGTAAGATTACTCTTTTTCTAGGAAGCAGGTCGCTTGACAATGACACTTGGAGCATCTTTTCTGGTCTACATGTTTTCATTCTCCAGAGTACTCTATTGTCATGTATTTAAAAAGAAAAGTTCAATTTTTCTTTCTTCCTTTTCTTACACCGCTTATGTTCATTAAAAAGAGGTTTATATAAAATTTTCGTGGAAATTCTCTGACATGTTATTAGCGATGTATTTATCAATAATAATACAGGATTCAACAACGACAAAAGTAGTCAATTTTCCTAAATGTAATTTCCGTACTGTCGATCATCATTCGCTTAGAATTTTCCTGAGGCAATACTATAACACTAGTGGTGTACACAGTCAGTTGCATATAACAGTAGCATTTTGCCTCGAGGGCGTGAATAATAATGCACTATGGCTGCGTGGCATGATTATGTCACGAAACCGTCTGTATACGTAAAATGTAAACAATACCAGCTCTTGTTAATATTTCCCTATTGAATGAGTACTGGTTCCACAATGGATAAATACTGAATTCAATATAATCAACTGGAACTCTATGATGTAAAGGTAAAACCACATTTTACCGGTAAAATACGATCACAAGATGATGGATCATTCATCAAAAACATAATGCTGCATCAAAGTCATGAACAATTATTATATCATTCACGTTTTTTGACCTCCTGGCTGAAGGAAAGGAATAAGAATAGGTAAACAAGTAGGGATAAATGTGTTGGTATATATTGAGTTGAAAAAGCACTCACGTGCGAATAAACTGAGTGCAGGGTTTACGAAACTTCGTTGGTATATATACTATGCAATCACAGGTCTAGCCGATCACGAGAAATTGGATAACCCGAGTGAATTTACAATGTGTATGGTATATTTGTCTGGTCTGTGGGAATCGCATTCACAACTATAGAGGAGTGAAATGAATAGGACGGACTGTTAGAAAATATATACTCATATATGAGATATTTCGACACGATTTGGCCCAGAAAATAATTACTATGAGAATGAGCACCTGTACCAACATGTTCTCCCGGGGGCCTCAAAAATCCTTCTCTTTTTATTTGCTCTCTGTGTCGTCGTTGTTTTTTTCCCTCTTTTTTCTCCACATTTTGCTCTCATAGGCTGCGTATGAGAGGGTATTTTTAAAAAGTAACTTTCATTTTTTCTTTAGGCTAAAATTGCGCACAAAACATAAAATAATCGTTCAAGAAAATCGGTCAGGTGCATACGTTGAGTTGTGTCCTTGGTTAGCTCGTAATTTCCATGAGTTTATAATGCACGTGAGAAGACTGATGAGGATAAGTGCGTAAAATACGAAAAAAAAGAAAACTTTCTCCACAGTGGCTGAGGTTGTAACTCACACACATTCATCATTTTTTGAATTCAGGGTTTACAAGTAAGTATCCAATCCCAGAGGAAGAAAGAGACAGGGTGAAAGAGAGAGAGAGTGTGAATTGAATGTTGAGAGAGTGTGTTGCGTTTGTGGGTACGCCGGGACCGGAGTCTGTAGGTCAGTTACTGTTACTGTTACCGTCGGCTATTACCGGTTATCCGCGGGCAACGGTCGCGGTATGCATAGCCACGATCACATGGAATTCTCCTCGTCTTTCTTTTACAACTTCTCTCACCCCGCCTCACTTTTCCTCATCACTTTATCCACTATAAATTTGTACTGATGATGCAATTTGGTGTTAATTAACAGTTCACAATAATTCCATTAAATGTGAATAAATTAATTTGTAAAAAATTGAATAATTTCGTTAAGGTAATGTAGAGGGAATGAATTTCGTAATTTTTTAAATTTATTTATTTGTATTTCATTATTAATAAACTGACGTAATGAGAATTGGGCGGAGGATCCGAGTATTTTTTGGCTACGCCCACTACGTCAATTAATTAATAATTCTGGTAGAGGTAGCCGGTCAAATATAACCATGTAGCGAGAATTTTTTTCTTTAATTAATTAGCAACACGTACGCAAATTAATTTCGGTCGAATGCATCACCGATGGAGAGCTTCAAATAGATTATTAACTATTCTTCATATATCCAATGTTTGAAATGAAAAATATTATTTTTCCATCATAGAAAAATATCACTTTCATCAAGTTATTACACGGTGTTATATCATATGTCATATGTTACAAGCTAATCCGGCTTTCTCTATTCCTAGATAAATAAATAGAAGTTTGTATTCAACGTATAGGCCAAGTTTTATTACCAATTACTCTCTCACGTCCAAGATTAAATTAACAGTAGAAAAATAAGAAGTGTGTAAATTTTTATTAAAAATTTTTCCCGAAATGAAGGAGTAAATAACATAGTAGAATAATAAAGGCAATGAGTATGCAGTCGATGTTGCTTGATGGAAGATTAAAATTATTGCTCGTTGACATTGTTTTTGTTTACGATCGTCCTTGATTGGCTTGTAATACATAAGAGAATATACACACCTAACTCACGCTTACCCGTTCGCACATGCATTTATGCAAAATTCTCGGAGAATTTCACGTTCAAGTAGTGAGGATCTATCGAAGAGAATGAATTTTGCATAAGTGCCAGCTCACGGTGATATACTGCACTGTAATATGGATATAATTGAATATAGTTATACTCCTGTGTCCAGTGATATATGACGTTAATGCAATTTTTAACTCAACGCACCTTGAGAATTATTATCAGAAGGATCGTTTCAAATTATTTATAGCTTCATATTATTGAGTAAAATTCAACGAAAACGAGGAAAAAAAGGAGGAAACATTTTAAATGGTTTTTCACGAGAAAAGTACGTACTGAATACGTGAATAGAGAGGAAAAAGAAAAGGGATGAATGTACGACACTGGCGATGAAGATCAGTACGAATGTTCACGTACTTACTAAGGCCCAGTAATCCCAGTTGGTGCATAGCTCATGTGATACGACACAGGTTTACATGCACACATGCAAGGGCTGACGGGTCACGACGACAGTACGCGACTTTCATTGGACACTGCTTCATTTGACTCAAAGGATTTGCAGACACCTTTACGATCTCCAATACTTCACTTCTACTAATCGTCAATGATTACTTCATACTTCAGTTTACCGTCTAATAATAACTTTGCAGATAAACAAGGAAAAATTATTTGAAAAAAAAATGACATTCTATAGCGATGAGTTTGTTCGACTCTCGGGTGGTCGGATTGCTCTTTGTGTCGTACCAACCGAACGATCTCAAGAGAATAAGGGGAGACGGTAAGAGAAGAACAGTGGAGAAGGAAAGAAAGACAGGGACGCGAACGTGCCTGGGGTGCATACCCTCCTCGCGTTGCTGGACAGATACCAACACAGACAAACCCATCGACGACCACCCGATCCTGATGGGGGCCGTGGACCCTGTAATTATAAAGGACCGGTTTCTCCCATGTGTGCGGTGTGCCGGTACCACCTACGGTACCTCCGAACAACAGTCTATACTCGTGTATAATTGTACTGGGCCACCCCCTTCTCTGTGTACCCTGTATTATGCTTGCTCTTTAGTATACACAAAAAAATTACTAGCTAATATCTATAATACATGAACACTTATCATTCCTTCATGTTGATCAAACTTTTTTTTTTTTTTTTTTTTTTTAATTTAATGTCGCGTTGTCGACACCCTCATTAGGGCGTATTTCACGACTGATCAAGACTTTTTGTCCTGGTTAGATCTCACCAGTGTTACCGGCGGGAATCGAACCCGAGCCTACCGCGTGTGAATCATTGAATATATCCACAGCGCTAAACCACCGGTTGAAACATTTAATGTTAGGCCTACAGAGCGATTGAAGTCTCCAATAAGATCCTGCATCTCGCGCTCTTCGAACAGACCTCAAACTCAGCACAAGTGACCAACGAATCTGCATCAGATTTCCCGCAGATAATTACCAGGACCTGGAAGTTGGTGCCTCTTCGATTTTTTTTCGCCAATCAGTATAACCTAGTAAAAGAATTTCAAGGTGCTAGAATAGGCCATGATTTCATGTCCCGATTACAATCAAGGCCTGGATTACTCTGCCTCGATTTCGCCTCCAAATTTGCCTCGATTCCTGCTTTGAATGTGCGCGCGAACTTCTCACACTGCATCCTCGGTCTAGGTTAGAATGCTCCGTCGAATGACAGATGTAATAATTAAATTACTTATTTTCAATTATTATGCGTTTGCTTAATTCAAAATCTTACGAGCATTCAAGAAACCCATCAAATAAATATAGGTAGATATCGTTTACGGTGTTTATTTTAATATGCCTTGTGTTTTATTTCTTGTGACTAGGCTGAGACGCGCGCTTCGCGCGCGTATGGCAGGGCTTGTCCTTTCAGAACTAACAATTATACATGTTGTGAATA
>JABSMS010044825.1:0-23530 GCA_018902275.1 Aleiodes sp. PSUC_FEM 10030003
ATATTTAATAATAATTTTTCAGCAGAAAACATCGAAAGTCTATATATTTCATCACGGAATTATTCTATTTTGCTTCTAAGATACATCAATTGAGATTTTTTATTAAATATGGGAAAAAGTGGATTGAGATGATTTATTCTATGATTCCACACTTGAAAAAAAAATTGACAATTCACTAGCAATATGTGAATTTCAAAACCGTAATTTTAATCCTGGTTAAGACAGAAATATCCTTGAAATTTCATTTTTTATGGCAAATTCAAGAACGATGTGATTTTTAAGATCCAATGAGCATTGACGTTTAGACGAGCTACCTGATTTTCAAATACGATTATAAAATTGAATAATCTATGAACTTGAATTTTCTAGTATTCGGAAATTCAAGGCAACGGGTCCTTGAATTTTCATGCATTGCCTGAAATTTCACTATGTCGCGGAATAATCAATTTCAAATATACACAAAAAATCATAATTCCCTGGAAATTCGACGAATGATTTGTGATGAAATTTTAAATCTTATTTGAATATTTTCATATTAAGTGAATTTTCGAGATAAATTTCGCGAAATTTCGCGTTAACTGAAGTTTGTTAAATATTTGGATATTTTTCCGTTGAATTTCAAATAATAATGTTCTAACAGTGCTTCGGGAAGCTAAAATTTTTTTTGTAAATTTTTTTGAAAAATTGTACTTCTCGGCCTAAAATTAAATGCTCAATTTTCTCTTTCGTCGAAAATTTTCACAAAGATCTCTGCTGCTAATTTCCGTCGTACAAAGAACCAAGAAGCAGCTCAAAGTTGAGCTCGTTTTCCAGAATCTTCCATGACTGTTGCCTGAATTCTTATGAGTTTTATAGGAGATATTGAGAAAAAACTAATTTTTATAAAATGAGTTATAAATCCCTAAATATCGTTGAAAATTCATTAAAAAGTAATCAAGTTGATGGGAAGCTCTTTTCGTTTCGGAATCTTTGCGCACCCATTGAAACCGGAAATATTCCCAAAAAACTTATAAATTTCAACAATGGGAAGGGTGAGACCTTGAATTTTTGACAACAACCGTAGAATATCCAAAAAAAACCTAAAAATCGATTCTACTGCATCTTTCACATCGGAAATTTCCTCGATAAAATTGCTTCTCAATAAAATAATTGAAAAAATCTCATCTCAAATATGTTTACTCCTCCCAAGTGTTTTTCTTTACTCAGACTATTCGAATTCCAGTTAAAATCCAATACATTCTTTTTCTCCCTAATATCGATTAAACCACGCCCATTTTCTTCTTATAAATTTTATTAAACGTTTCTTTTCCCATTTTTTATTAAAGAACAATACCCTTCGACTTGTTGGGGAGGAAACAATGGCCAGAGGTCGGAGACGACCTCGTACAACGTGGCGGCGTGTCACAAATTCCAGTGGACATTATATGGTCGAATGCAGACGGTGGATAAGCATCCGAGTAATGCAGATAAAGGTAAAATCTCCGGCGATTATCCCACGGTCTATGCACGGAGTCCAGCGATCGGTGAGTGATGAAAAAAAAAGATTTAATTCCTTATTTTTCTTTGTTGCCGTAATGATTTTTCCGCCCTCTCCATACAATGCGAAGAATTTCTGCATGACAAATTGCCATTTATTTTCGCTCCCAATGACAACACCCACGCAATTGAAATTCCTCAGTTGCCCCCAAAAAGCACAAAATTATATACATCTATATGTGTATAGTTTGAATCAATCCCGAGACCTTCGTCCACCCGCGAACGAAAGTCTTTCGAACGCCAAACTCTCACTCCCAAGGACACACGGGAATCTCCATCCGGTGGAGAGACTACCTCTATATAAACCAAGTGGCGTGCAAATTATTGCACAACAAATTTCTCAAAATTGTTACAAATTTCCAGAGCAGTTGATGATGAGGAAGATGTGAAAGACTCCGGGTAAATTAAAACCTTCGTCATCCTCAACGTTAATTCGATTATCCACTCCATGACGTACGAGAATTTCGTTTTTTTCATCCTTTCATTGCATCATTTACGTCACGTTTCAACCGTGATCTACCTAATGAACTTGGTAAGTAGTAAGTTACGAAGGTTTGCGGCTCATCCAGTTTCCGCTTAACTAATAATTTGCCCCGTAAAATAATGAAAAAATGGGAATATTTGAAAGTAATTTGGAAGAAGGAAAGAATCTATTTTTGATTACGTCAATGAATAAAAAAGAGGTGAAATTTGTTCGGCTACGTGACGAATCCCATCTATTCCCGTTCATACGAAACATTTAGTGTCGTGTATGCAAGAAAGCGTTAGAGGGAGGGGGTTAAAACATTGAAAAGTGAAAAAAGGAACGTATTAACCAAAGCCAACCGCGCTGATCAGCTGTGAGCGGCGTGGCCGCGCGGCGCCGTCGGTTCGCGTCGACTGTGACCCGCTGTCAGTTGCCCGAGCCCTGTGCTACGGTTAGGACCGTCACCCATCGTCAACATTAACTACCTGAATGCAAAAAAAACGAATAAACGTGATTTAGTCAGACAACTGATAGATTAACAAAGAAATTATCTAAAGACATAAAGAAAAAATTGAATAAATAACCTTGGAAATCGGTGAAGTTGTATTTAGTAAATTAATTTTGTGGTGATAATCAGTGATCGAAAGAGAGGGGGCACAAAGAG
This sequence comes from Aleiodes sp. PSUC_FEM 10030003, assembly GCA_018902275.1. Classification (NCBI taxonomy): domain Eukaryota; kingdom Metazoa; phylum Arthropoda; class Insecta; order Hymenoptera; family Braconidae; genus Aleiodes; species Aleiodes sp. PSUC_FEM 10030003. The sequence continues at coordinate 2,667 of JABSMS010044825.1, forward strand.
AATAAAAGTAAAATTTGTGGTAATCACGAAATGATGACCTCGGTAGATGTTTAATTTTCCATTTAACTTGGAAAATTTAACGCCGAAGAAGAGATTATGGCGTGGAGATTGTCGTACGAGAGAACAGCAACCAGCACTATACTTGTCCTTCTGGTAAGTTATCCTTTTTACCTTTAGCCTGTGTGTTATCGGTTTCCGTTCACCTCACAATGGGGGAGAGAGAAGATACGTTGTGTAATTCAACGATGATTTAATCATTGTATCGGTGAAATTTTTCATGCAAATAATTTCATCTCAATTTCAATAAGATTCTCTTTTGCTATTCCATTGAAAATCTGGAAAAATTTCCGTTCGAAAATCCTGTGAAACCATCGATTTCGGAGCGATGGTCTTCGAATTTTTTTTTTCAATTATTTAAATGAGTTCGAAATTATGCAGAACGTAAAAAAAGCTCTAAACTTTTTTAAAAATAATTAATGGACCGAAATTTATTATTCTAACTTTAGATCGAAATTGATAAAATTTAAATTTTCGAAAATTCATTAACATTGAATAACAATCTCTCATTGTTTTGTAATCCAACAATCTCGTTTTCTTCATACATTTTCCCTCTCTCTCTCTCTCTGTCATTTCATTCCATCTTTCGTTCCGCGCGCTTTCTCGTAAAATCATTGGACACGTGTCTGTATAATGGTTTTATATGTAACAAAACCGTATTTATATACATATATATCACTGCCTCTATTTCTTTAAGGTTTTTGTTTGTGTAGGGGGGTATGTATCGGTCAATTCTTACGGATCGTAATCCAAGTCGCCAAGTTGAGGCCCCGTGAGGCCTATTAACAACTTGAATAACTGCGTGTGTGTATGTGTGTTTGTGTCGCAGGAGTCAAGGATATACGTGTTATCTCTCTCGTGAATTGACTGTAGGTTGCGACTGTTATAGGGTGGGAATTGGAAATAGACAGCAATTACATTCATTCTCTGTCAAATTAATTGCACAATTTCCTTATAATACATAAAATGCGATGAAAAAAAGGGTCATATAATTACACGGTAATTAAAGCACTGGTTCAGAAATTACTGGAAAAATATTGCAATATTTCATTTGTTATCGTTTTGAGTAATTATTACATTTTTTTCCTTCATTATTTCTCGGTAATTTGACCTTGTAAAGAACTCGCAGTTCATCTTATGTACAAAGTAATGTGCGAATTTTTGATACTTCGAGAATTAAAATGAGCCATAAATTAATTTATTCACTTAAATTGAATTTCTCACTTAATTGCACAGTTCAAATTTGTACCGAAGGAATTAATAAATATTATTTACATTAACACCAGGGAGTCTCGAGGAGTTAAAATGACAAATTCACGTTGATTATGCTGATCTGATCGAGATTATAAGCGGAGTTAAATTGGAGTAATTAAAAAAAATCGTTGAATCTTGAAATTTCCATGTTTGGTTAATCCAACATAACCGAGAAATTATTCCACACATTAAAAAAAAATGGTGACAACAAATGTTTATCTCCTCGAGACAGACAATTTTCGCATTCAACATTTTGCTCTATCTCAATTATTTACAGAGATATCATCAAACAAATTGAGAGAACACTGAAATTTGACGTTTCCAGCATTCATAAATCCCTTGAATTTTCCGGTAATATTTTTTTTGTGCGCAAACGTGATTTTCAATGGCATACAAGTATGTGCCCACCTAGGTACACTATACATACGTATGTACATAAATTATAGATACCCACGTATGGTCAGGCAGTATGTACCAAGTTGGTTGTGTCTTGTACAAAAACCGTTGTAGACTTTTCTCTTCCTTCCTCTCTCTCTCTATTCTAAATTCTCTCATAGAACTTGCAGCTCGGCGTGCCACAAGCGCCAAGTTATATCGCGCGTGGGCATCGTTGTCTCTTCTTCTCCTTCTTCTTCGTTTCCTTCTTAATATAATTCTTGCTTGCCGGTACTGTTTTTATCCCTTCCACAATTGCTTTTTTTACTCCCCTCACTTTAAATTAACCACTAACACCTTACAATTTTCATGGACTATCCATAAAGTCACCTATGCCACGTGGTTCATTATTCACTGACTATTTTCAAACGTTTCATAGTCACAAATTATACACCGTAGTTGAAATAACATTCACGATTATTTCATTCTTTATGATTCATTGTAAAACTCAATTCTACCAACGAAACGAATTTTTTTTATTGACATTATAATGTCACTTTTTCATTTTACAGTAACAATCTAACTCGATCATTGTTGACTTAGGTCTTTTTCAAATTTTATTTACATCGTTTTGTTCTCGAATAATTTCGAATTTCCATTTACTCCTCAAAACAATGAGAGAGGAAAAAAAAAGAATTCTCCCAGGAGAAAGGTTAGCACGGATTTATCCATCGATTACAAAATTCTATCTGCATTGATTCAGAGATGATCTAACCCATAAATTACAAACAATTAAAATGATCTATGAATCGTAAAATCACAAACTTTATTCTTCAGTTATTGCTAAACTGAAATTTCATTGACTGTTGCGCATAATTTCTCTAATTTTCTCATTTTAATTTAATCTCCCGGATTTCCGGTGTCTTTCAAACGAGGAATTTCCTACTGAGCTTTAAATTTATTTATTTACTCTCCCTCTCGTCAGTTTCAATTAAGCCGTGAAAGAGGATGAGAATTGATTGAAATAACGATGGATAAATATTACAATAATAAAGCAATAAAAAACTGACATAAAAACATATTATTCCATCTTCAATTAACTCGTCAAAGTTAATTCACTTAATAATCATTGGTGCATCCCTAATGCCATATGAAACGTCTCTATTCCAGAAAATTCACACATCATCATCTCGATTACTTATTCGTAATTTTCTTCTTATTTTCATCGTTGAAAACAAAAAAAATCGGCGATTCCCCCTCTTCCCGCATTCGTCAGGAGATCAAGACACGGATTAACAGACAAGAGTGTGGCCTGGTCACGGGGACTTTAACTCACCGAAGGTCCTTTCCATCCTCCCTCTTTCGTACTTTCGCAGACGCGCGAGTGTCTCGAAAGACGACGCTTTGTTCGCCAGCCAGTTTACTTCTTTATAAATGAAAAAAAGTAGGAGAAAAAAACGAAAATAACGAAAAATATTGGAATGAAAGAAATAAGGGAAGAAATATCCGCACATGCGATTTACGCACGACGATGTTCAAGACCGGCAAGTAATTGGAGCCAGTCTGCCTTTTACGTCATGATATCTCATGATTTTTCTTCATTCTTTTTCATTGATTTTTATTGGGTGGTTCTGTTCGCCAGAGAATCACAGTTTGATGCTTCCGAGGTGCTCCACATTCCCCGAGGGTTTCTTCCTCCTCATTCCGCATCCGGTATGGAGGATTTTTATTACCGCGTGCCCTTCGAATTTATACTTCGATCATCGAGCGGTAAAACCAGTTAAATTTGAAAATTTCGTTCACAGTATTCTGCAAATACCTCGGAAGCCATTGACTTTCGAAAAATTCATGAAGAAATATTTTTGTAGACGACAAAATTCTCTAAAAAAAATGTTCATCCTTCTCCGCCCATTTGTTTCCGAGGTATGAACGAATTACTGCATCTCAAATTTTTTCACTTCTCTCCTATTACTTCACAACTGATTTATGTATTCATTCATGAAACGATAAAGTATTCCCTGGATAAAAATAAGTATCCAATTTGTTTAATGCTCCTCAAAGTATTCGTAACTCGAGCCTAGAATTTATCTCAGCCTGGTATGCATTGAAAAATGATCCCAAATCAATCTTATAAATTAACCATTGAGTTACAAATAATTTCATTTTATTGTCATCCTTTATTGTAAGAGAGGCTATTTCAAACCACCCCCGCATAGTACGTCGCCTACACGATGGATACATATTACTCTCCACTTGTTGCAACTAAACGTGCGTGTGTCTATCGATTTATGAAGTACTCCCAGTGGTTTTGTCGTTTGGAAAATGAACGGATATTACTTAGGTATCTGTTGGCGTTCGCCCCTTCATTACCCTTTATCCTTTGCCATTAATACTAACATGAACGGTGTATTCAATTTTTTTTTTAATAGTCTCTTTCCATTATCTTTCTTCTTGTCTCAACGATTGATACACGTATTTAAAGAACATAAGGAAAAAGTACAAGGGGCTATAAAAACCCTGTTGGGTTCTTGCCTCGTTATAAATAGAATTGTCGTTATCTTGAAGTATTCTATATATAGAATTTGAATGTGGACGATGTCGAACATTCGGATGGGCTGGGGGTATAATTTTGCGTACCGGTTTCAGGAATGCCATGCACCCAAGGGCCACGTTTATTTGGTCCTAAATTCGTTGACATCGTGCCAATGAACTCGTTATAATTTTTTTTTATGAAAGAACAGAATTCTCACTTTTGATTTTAAAAATTCTTTCGATCTGAGAATATTCTCAAAACGGCGGAATATTTTTTTACCGACTGGGCGGCGAAACGTTCGAGATTGAAATCTACAGGAAAAAAATTGGGTCAACCCTATTCTTTCGCAATTTCTTTGTTCATCTTAAGGTCGAAAGAGATGAGCGAATTTTTTTGGGATTCATGGGAGGAATAAAAAATTGTGATTTATTTTCATTCTGGATTTCATTACCTCGTAACTTTTCGAACTTTTGACAACAGTCTTCACGTTTTATTAAATGAGAAAAAGTTTTTCGGGGCACGTACACGGATTGACATCCCCGCGTGTTCCAGAATTCAACGAAGAGAAATGAAAGGGAAAAAGGAACCATTGGGTATCGTTATGGTGGCTTTATCTTACAGCACGCTATAGCTTGCGTCATATATTTGGGCCGTTGACGCTGGCGCACGTATGGTGGTGATGGTGGGTGGAAGACCTCGACAAGGACGAAGACGAGAAACACAGTGAGAGAACGAAACCGAAGATACGACAGGACAACGACATCAGGACACGTGTATGCATCTTCAGAAAGAAAAATGGTAGAAAAAAAATTGGAATGAAAAAAAAAAAAATTTTAGAAGAAGCAAAAAAATGAAACTGAAGTATCCCATCGAGACTGGATTTTTTCACCTTTCTTCCAATGTCGGGGAATCTGTTTATTTTTTTTATTCGAAATTATTTTTCATTATTTTTTATTCATTTTATTTTTTTATTCGAAATTAGTTTTTTGTTCATTTTCTCTCTTCCTTCAGCGATATACGAAACTCACTGATTCTACGACAATAATTCACCCTCCACTTGCCACCAACACAGCTCAGCCTTTTATTCATTGTCTCTTTCGGCACACGCGCCACTGCATCCGGCTGGCTCGTTTAACTCTTCATCTTATTTCCTTTTTTTCAGCTTCTTCACTCATTCTTTAGTTTTTCTTTTTCCTCTCATTCCATTCCGATGTGAATCGCAAGGACGAAGCGCCAACAACGAGGTTCATCGTCCACCTAATCGACAACCCAACGAGACAATTGAAATTTTTAGGATCCACTGATTATCATCCGGTCAATTACCTCACTCAACATTCGATAATTCTCCTCACCTGTGTTATTTAATTGTATAACATTCATTTAAACTATTAATACCTGACTCCATGACTAATTAAGTAACTCTATTGATAAATAACCGCTAATAATATTTTAGCACATGAATTCTTTGCTTCATTACTTTTATTACAAGAATCAAGACCAAATTTCACATTGTTCAATTGATAGAAAAAAAACCGACAGCTCAATTCGACGTTCGAAACTGATGAAATCTTATTCTCTCAATGATTAATAAAAAAATGCATTTATTTCGAAATCCTAACAATGGCACAAACTTTGCGGTACAAGTAGAAAAGAAAACATTGCTGCAGGACTCGATAGGAAAAAATTATTAATATGTAGAGACAAGCTTAACCGCAGGGCAATTCTATTAATAATCATTCGTGTGGGCCACTGAGTGCAGGCGAGAAAGAAACGCGATGGATAGTAAAAAATTTTGTGGGTAAAATGTGGCCAGGATATGTGTATCGTGTGGGTAAAAGGGAGAATGCCCAACGAACAACGAAGTGGCATTGAACGGCCTTCACGAAACTCAGGTCCTCTCCCTTCTACATCACAAAACAGACTTTAAGCCTTTTTCTTGCTACTGAGATTACTGTACACGGTAACTCGATCTTTCTTACGTTCTTTATTCTCTGATACTTCTCATTAATTGATCACTTTGCTTTATTTATTTCTCTGATTCTCCAAATGATGTGTAATTAATACGGACAATGAATCTGTTTTTGGTTCTACGTAAATTTAATTAGAAAGAGAAATAAGAGTTTAATTATTCAGGGGCACTTTATTCTTGAGTGAAGAAAATTTAATGGTCAAGTTGATGGCTCTCATATGTTATTCTACCTTTTTATCTCGAGGCATATTACTGTACTGCCTCTTTAACTCATCGCTTCTGAATGTCACTAACTCGTTTTTCTCACGCGTCACTCAGATAAGCAGCATGTTCAACGTTGTTAATTTCTTTTCACGATTTTGAATTACGCGCGCTTAACGTAACCTCTATTAACTCCTGCCTATCGTTCTGAGAGGGGATGATTCTGAAAGGCGCCTCTGTAATTTTCTAGATAACAAAAGAAAATGAAAGTGACTGAGAAAGAAGATCTTTCTTCGAACATTCAAGATGTTTGACTTTTGAAAAATTGCATTATCGTAGTCTGCTAGTGGAATATTTTGTGACCCCTTCAATGCTTATCAAATGAAAATTCATCTCAAAGTCATTTGAGAATATCCTCAAGTTTCTTTCATTGAATGCAAATGTAATTATATACCAAATACATGTGGGTCCCAATATCGCAAAATCTTTCTGTGTTGTACGACACGTGTACAACTTGGCAGGCAGTTAATTAACGGCCCTCTCTATCTGGATAAAAGCATATCGCATCGAATGACGTCGTTTCCCAACCGGGACCCACCGAGTGAGAGACTCTTTATTTTTATACTTTTCTTCTGAAAATTCAGACCCCAATAATGTAAACTTGACTTATGAGGAATGCCTACTGGCGCCAGGAGCAGACAGGGAGATTTTATCCGGGGAACGAAACGTTACGGAACGAATTTAATCGGCAAATATTTGCAGTCGCCCAAATATGATTGCACTTATTTCAAATCAGAGGAGCATTCAAACGAGATGCGTATGTAGCTTTGACTCTCGTTTTTTTTGCAGAAATTCCGGGGATAATTAATTCTTGATAAATTTATAGGAAAACGTATTTTATAGACGATAAAATTTCGCACAAAAATCGTTTGGATGTCTATCTTTTTGAGCCTACTCGTTCCGAAGATATTCGCACGTCATTCCAAATGCAATTTGCAGCATCACGTCGTTTTCAAAATTCGCTACTAGAGTTTTTATTTTTTTAATCCTTTTCGAGTGCTGAAATATCTTCGATGTTTGACAGAAGCTTTTATAGATTGAATATCATGAGTCATTAAATAACAACGGCTTTTTCAAGGTTACTCCGGAGATTTTAGAATGTCTAATATGTTTTCTTATTTTTCGAATCCAAACCTCATTCTGATTGTCAAATCTAGGCAATAAACTATGGATAATATCTACTGGCTTTCTTCGGAGGAATATAAAAAATGGCGTAAATTGTGTGAAAGAAATGTATTGAGTAGCATGGAAAGAATTTTTATTCATACAAAAAAAGCTGAAGAAGAATGAAGAAAAAGAAAAGAATTATTTGAAACGAATTACAATTCAATACTCGAGTAAATATTTTAAATTGCTGATTTTCATAATTATCGTATCTGTTTAATTGTGTTTGCATTGGGGAGGTCTGATGATAATTTAATATTAAATTGTGTGAAATTCTCAGCGTAAAAACACTTCGAATATCTAAATGTCTTTAAATTTTCCATTATCCACGATTTCGTTCACATTCAATAAGAATTCCAAACACGATGACCTTAATCCTTGTAATTCACTGCAAAAAAATGATTAAAATGAAGCAGAATGATCAGATGCGGAATAAATTTTTACATTCTTTTTCAGTGTCCTGACAATGATTTTAACAAAACTCCGGTTTTAATTGTCGAATAAAAAAAAATTCCACCGCGCTGCAATAAATTAAAATGTACGATTAAGAGTTTTAATTAGCCGTAAAATCGTTTGAGTAAGCGTGTCGAGAGCTGTGCAGTGACCAAAGCATTATGCACATCCACTGCGTGAATTTTTTTATTATTTTGAAACTTAATTTTATTCCTCATTCCTGTCATTTGTATTTTATTATTTTTTATTACCATTATTTATGTATACCAGATTAAATTAACGGGATTTTATTATTCAATTTATTCCTTTTTTTATTTATAATCTCACTAAAACACTAGTATTGAATTATTTTGGAAATTTGAAAGGGAATGAAAAATGCAACATTGTCTGTGGGATCTTGACCTGTTCATCGTAGGCGCTAAATCACTATTACTTATCCATTTATCCATTGATGCATTTTAGCATTCGAGAAACTCTCCTCGCACCCTCAGCATTCTTCAACTTTAATGACCACCTGTTGCTTTATTCTTTCTAACTACATGCTGATTAAACTAATAACATTCACGAGTTTATAAGATTATCACGAGATATGTAAGAGTGAATAAAAAAGAGATCTAGTTAATCGGAATATTTTCCTTCAATACTTCAAATGTTTAACACATTTTTTTTACAAACATTACAAATACAACGTTCCACTCCATCAGCTGCGAAGTTTAACCTTGCTCTTCAAATGATCATTTTAAATACACAACTATCTGAAGAATCGAGAAATAAGAAAACGGTGCATTACGAAACTTCCAACGAAGGACAATTTCAAAACTTGTCATCCGAATAATTTCGTTTAAAAATTCGTGAATTATTATTAGGCATTGTTCGAAAAAATCAGTGCAACTGTTTCTCCAGCTCGATGAGTCATTAGGGAACGTGTGTGCGTTTTGAGTTTCGTTGAAGTTCTTTTTTTTATGTAGGAGTACCTTGATCGTTTTTATGTGGCGGCATCGAATGTACCACCTTTCACATTGCTACGAGTGTAAATGCCAGGCACTCCACGGTTTTTTGCTCCACCTACCCAGATGAGAAGACCTATGTTGGCCTGTCTTTTATACCATAGACGTAAAATAGAAAATTAAAAGAAAAGAGATGAGATGAGAAAAAAATGAGAATGAAAGAGAAAAAATTATTACAGGCCAGAATGGATTATTATCCATGCCTTGTGTTCGACGAAAATCATTGGGGCACATAGACACTAACCACAAACGATGTGAAATGAGTTGTGAAATCAACTTACTTTTGTTCTTCTTGGTACTGTAGACGCATCTACTATTAAAGGCTAAACCATTTTGCGAAATATCCAATTTCACTGGATTTTTTATAATTTATTTGAAAAGTAAAAAAAATTATTCGAACATTGAACTGCGAAAAATTTTCATCGTAGAGTTGGGGAATTCCCGAAGTGAAGGCGTCATTAGAGAGGCAGAGAAATATTTGCTGAAAAATGCCCCGCGTGAAAAAATCGTCTGCCGAGCGTTTCTCGATCATGCAGCGATCGCTCTTCGATGTAAACTAAATAAAACAGTACATACTCATTCGTTAAACGATCTTTTTTCGGAATTCTCAGTCGAAACATTTTTGTTCAACAAAAGATCGTTCGTCGAATTTCCTCTTGATCATATTTATTTGATCAGAAAATGTCTTTCGTCGACAAAGAATAATTCTTTAATTTCCAATAACGAAAAATCGAGAAACGATCTTTTGTCGACCAAAGATATTCCGAGTAAATACTTCTCAGAAAGATCGTTAAACGAAAGAGTATTGTCGCATCCAGAGGCGATCGATACACGATCGACGAACGTTCAGCAAACGACGAAACTTCTTTTACGTGGAATAATATAACCAAGTTCGTTCTCATAGTTTCCGAGATATTTAAAAGAACGAATTTGCATTGTTGATTCCCTCTTTTTCATTTATCTCCGGGAGTATTGCAAAATGAATTGCATTACAGTATCCTTCAGCGCAAAGTACCCGATCTTTTCTCTACAATGTATTAAATTTTAAGAATCCATTGATTTTATTATCACTCAGAAGCGAACCTTTCTCAATATAGAAAAGAATGCGGTTCTCGTAAAATTAAGAGATAGGAATGACCTTCTCATTCACGTGATCCTCACGCGTTTGACACTGGCGCGGGTCTCGGATGCAAATGAAATGATAAATTATAATTAGCCGGATCATTTCCCGTCACGGTGCACTGCACTATTTTTTAAATTGCACATTCAAGGTCAAAATCTCACTCACTGAGATTTATCATTATATTTAAAATTCTGTTGATAATTTCAGTACCACGAATGTTGGGAATCGATGGGGTGTCGAGAGAGTTTGTGTTCAATGTGCCTGGTTTTTTAATTGAAGAATATTCATTCGGAGGGAAGAAAAAATGCGAGAGGAAAAAATGAAATGGAATGAAGTGTGACAAGGGATTTTATAGAATTTATGGTGTTGGAGGTATGTTAGTGTCCGTGGCCGTGCACTCGGTATACTCTAGTGGCATTGATCCAATTCCTAATAGCCAGTCGTATCTGGATTAAAGCTTCGAATAATCCACAATTTGAATGTTAATTTGATCGACTAATTATTTTTTATATTCTAAATTGAAAGAAGTTGATGATGCTTGAATCGAGGAATTATTTTATAATGAAAATGTTAAATTCACCTGTTTGATGATAGGATCTTCCTCAATAATTTTCCAATCCATTAAGTTCAATGTCGCAGACGAAGGTCACCCATCAAATAAATTAATTCTCATAATAAAAAATTTATATTCATCGATAAAATAAATGACAGCTGATGAAAAAGAGATTTGGCGTTGATTGACGCTAGCGATTAGGCACATAATGCTTTTCCAAGTTTCTTTTTTCCGATCGAACTTGATGACAATCACTGAACAAGTAGAAACTCGGGATTACTCAACTATCAGACATGCAGAAATTTCGTCTCACCACACAGTTTCGATATTTTTTCCATGTAAAAAAAACAAAACGTATAAATCATGTTGGACACTTTTGTGACCCAATTTTTAATGTTTCACGGGTGTCAAAGAGTGTTCAAAATAGAGACAAAAAAAATTATCAATAATTTCGTAATAAATTGGGAAAAAAATGATTTAATCTTCAACTTTCATTTTTATCAATTTGTAACATGAAATCAATAGAATAAAGAAATAGTAATGAAATAAAATTGAATTTTCATGAGATGGAATTTCCATGGAGATTTGACTTCGTGATAAAATAATGATGTGACGTGTTGGACATCATGACCCGACACTTCATATACATTATCCTCATTACGTTACGGACATCGTCGAAATAATGCCTTCAGGTTGGAATGAAAAATAAAGAGAAAAAAAAAGAAAAAAAAATCGGATACACGTACTGATATATATACATGAAACGATCTCCTTTTATTTTATTTCCTTGGCGTAATTGCACAAGGCCGAGCGACGTAACGGCCCCGGGAGTGCGCGACTCGCGTTGCTTAGAATATATAATTCTCCTCAGGCTCACTTTTTTTTTCGATTGATATCGAGGCACGCGTGCTCTCTAACAGAGTGATTGGCGCCGATTTCTACGATCAGTTTCATTTAATTTACTGAAATAACAAGAATTTTAAGTTTATGATATCCAATGAGTGAATAAATAATCGATAATATTTTCTTAAATAAATTTAAAAGAATTATATATCGATCTATTTGTGTGTAAATTCCGGAATACAAGCAAAATTGACACGCCTACAGAATGGCACATTGAGAGAGTGAAATAAAATGAAAATAGGAATGCATTTCGAAATCATATTGACTTCGATCAAAGTGATAAAATGAAATGTTTCATTCAAATGATTTTTTTTTCGAATATAAAATTTGATACATTTCTTTATTTTTAGTAACTCGAAAACTTGTGAGGTTCATTTTTATTTACATTCGATTTATTATGGACTGTTTAATTCAACGCAAATATGACAATTAATCAATTGTGAATTTCTTCAATTAGCTAACTGTTAGGAATGATTTGAAGTATTAATTTGTCCTTGGTGTCTGTTGGAAAGCTCATTATAAAATCCAATTGGCTCTCTCAACGCAGACAAGACTCTCTGCCACTGGTCTTGGTGTTTGCTGATTAAATTGTCCACTATAAATTTAAACGTCGACGAGCTCTTCTCATGATTTTTAATGTGTAATTTCACGTGCTTTTCTTTTTCTTCGTTTTCTTTAACTTTTTTTTTTCATAAAAGTGTCTTCACGTGTGTGTTTTATTTTATTATTTTTACGTAATTTTAAATTGCCATTTTGAGAGTAATATTTGAGAGCAAATGGAATTCTTCCTCTTTAAATTTGTAATAATAATAAAGTTACCTGTGTCATAACCGGCGATACGAATCTTTCCAGTCATGAGATTATTATTTCAATACATTTAAAGATAATTAAGATTTTTTTCCATTATTTCTCATAATTAATTTCAGTTTATTGATAAAAAAAATTAACGGGATCTCTAAACAGCGGGGAGCCATTTTTCATGATTGTTTCTCTCGAGATTAGAAAATGACGTAATTATTTTTTTTATTTAAATAACAAAGTAATTAACCAATTAATCGTAACTATAATTCATACAACCGTAGCAATTCATTTTCCTTAATTATTTATTTTGCATATCATGAGAATTAAAATCGAGCTCAAGTACGATGAACTTTACTTTGCTAATTGCGAGATACCAATTCGTTTTTTTTTCCGTAAATTTCCATAATTCTTTTCTCCATTAACCTTCCCAATCACACAGTTTCTGCTAATTATCACTAGTTAAAGTGCAGAAACCATTACTTTGCTCCGAATAATTAACCTCTCCTTTATTCCCGACCCAACAAAAAAAAGAGATGTTAAGAAAAACCAAAGAAAGAAAATAAAAATTGGCGCCACGAAAATGAACACGTAACCTCGAATTACGAAATCACACACGCGGCACCGGGAGACTCCCTTTCCGCCTTAATTTCATTATTTTTTCTTATTTTTGTGCATTCATTTTTTTTCTCTTTCGTACTTTTTTTCATTAAAAAAGAAGGAGGCACACATTGGAATGCAGAAGACGGCCAGAGGGTTATACACGATTGAAAGTGAAACCTGGCAAATGTTTATATCGAAATAACGATTCGCGTCGATTTGTGTTCCTTGCCAATGCATTGAGGAAAGAATCGAAGTAAACGGAAAAAAAGCGAAACGAAAATTCCAACGGACACAGAGGGACGCCCACGCAGCGGGGGAAGTTACTGAACATGATTGATAATCGATCCGGAAGGCCACACCAGCGACCCAAATATTTGAACGTCATATTTTCATTCCCCTCCGATCAAAAGCAAATTCTTCATTTTTTTCCTTCGTTTTTTTTCCTTCATTACTTTTTATTAAATTCTTCATTTCATTCCCATTATTCCTGGGATGTACGTGTGGATGCACTTTGACGTTTTATTTTTAAACATTAAAATTCGTGCCGTAACGCACCACACGGTGAGCATTACCCAATCATTCGTGTTGGAGGACACACGCGTGTCGATGTAAAAAATCACCCAACAAAGTGTCTTGACGCGTCTTACAACGTGTTACATACTGTTTTGGTATTAACCAGTTGTAACTGAAAACGGGGGCGTGAATATCCGATGTATTGTGTCCATACCTTTTTTCTTCCACGTGTGTTAGTAAGTGAGTGTGAAAGTACATAACCCAAAGGGGTTTTAGCAGTTTGTGAGCACTTTAATGTTATTAATATTGTTGAGCTACTCGCGCGTACAACCAAGTGACCTCACCTCCCCCTCCCTGCCGCATTCTCCCCACAGGTTAAATTTATTGGTCTCCACCTTGGTCAACGTCTTACGGTTTAGTACTTTCGCGAGTCTCAACTATAACCCCACCAACGTCCCCATTGGTCACTCGTTACGAAATTACTTTTATCTTGTCTAGTAAATTCGTAATTTGTTATGACTTTATTCAATTAACACGAAGAAAAAATGATGAATCAAACAGAAATTATTTTAGGCTGATTAATTTTGAAAACTTTGATGATTATATCGAAAAGAGCGGGAAATTAGCGCTTAAAAATACTCAAATATAAAAATTATCAATTAAAAATTTTCCCGCGCTATTGAACGCAACTCTCAGAATTCGAAGAATTTATCAACCTCATTAACTCTGAAGTAAGGAAATATCAGTATTTAATTTAAATTGTGACAATCAACTCTTCAAACATAATATTATGAAAGATGACCGGTTAGAGGCAATAAAAAGACCGGTAGAAAGCACCCAAGCTAATAAGCCGGTTCGAATTGGGCAAGGTCGGGTCGATGGAAACAGCGATAGCGCTCTCTTGGTTTTACTCTTGACGAGAAAAACATTTAACAAGAGAGAAAGAGAGCCAGATTCCCTTGACCGAGACCTTACCACTAAGTTTAATTGAACACGACTCCGCTAATTATCCAAGGCCCGGATCTACAAGTCTTTGTGCAGATCGATTAGAAAAGTAGAGGGATAAAAAAACACGTAAAATTTTTCCGCCTTTTGGAAAGTATTTATCGTGATAAATCATTCTTATGATCAGAGGAAGAAGTTTTTAAACATTAATTATCATTCCGAAGCACAAGATGCTCTTCAGGGGCTTTAGCGATGTTATTCTCTCGTTTTGTACATTGTATAGCGTAAAATATGAAGACAGTGGCAAGGACACAATTCCTCAATGTCAAAGAGACGTAATGTACCGCACACATGAACAATTTCTTCTTTTTTTCACATCGTTTAATATTTTGATTATGCAATTGTACTCAATTCTTTGGATTATTTATTACAATAATACGAGGCCTTTTAACACTTGATATCATATTCCAGTTTATCACAATCTCATCATCATTTTCGTAATTCCTTTTTTCTTCATTTTTAATCCCCTTTAATACCTCAAAATATATTTAAACATTTCGTAAATTATTCTCATTACAATCAATAAAATTCGGAAATGAAAAATTACGCTGGAATAATTGAGAGACATTGGTCAGTAATCGCAGCTCGTTAACCAAGGTCAAGAATATTGGTAGAACATGGAGATGGCTTCAGTGAGGCAGTTAACCCCATGCTTGAGAGATAATTAGTCCGATTGGGATTCATTCGAGGTTTAAAATCACACAGTTGGATACATACGTGAAAAACAAGTAACACACATTTTTACACAATGTAAAAGTCAGTTGGCTATGTGTGCTCGACAACGCCCCAGCAGACAGGTGACCTTGATTGGTCTCTTTTCTTGGGATTCTTTCCAGCTCGATATATTACCTATCATATGTTATTTTTATTCATCAAGATTGTGAGATATGTGATGCATTCTTCATTGATACTTCAAAGAAACGCGTCAATTTTATATTTAAGGTATTAAATCGTGATTGCTTAGGGTTGAATGTTGGTGAAATTTTGCTTCAATTCATGCAAAAGAATTATTACATTATCCAAAAATTATATATCGTATGCTCTGGATCAATTTTTTACCAAATTCAAACGCTCCTTTCGTCACTTCAAAGACAGAAAGAGCCTGAAACGAGATAGAGAGAGATAAATAACCCGCGATTGCATTGAATCAACATTTCTCCATAACTGTACGTTGAAAATTGCGGAAAAATCAAAATAAATATGTGAAACCAAATACCTCTATAGGAAAGTTTCCAACCATACCCCCATAATTTTCCTGATAATCTACATTCATTGAAAAATTTAACACAAATTCTTTCCGAACACTCAGCTAGTCGTGATACATAATGATTCATGCTGCAGGTGAATACCACAACTGAAAAATCCTGATAAAGACTATTCCTTATAAAAAATCATTTGCGAATATTGTTGTCGGCATGAGTATAACCGATAGAGCGTGACCCTATCCGACACAGTGGCCAGTACAGTAAACGCGTTCCCCT
Source organism: Aleiodes sp. PSUC_FEM 10030003 (assembly GCA_018902275.1). Classification (NCBI taxonomy): domain Eukaryota; kingdom Metazoa; phylum Arthropoda; class Insecta; order Hymenoptera; family Braconidae; genus Aleiodes; species Aleiodes sp. PSUC_FEM 10030003. The sequence goes on from JABSMS010044825.1 coordinate 18,719, forward strand.
TTCAACAGGAAACCATTCTAGTTCAACCGGTCGCAGTATATCTCAACAGTGGAAACAAACACTGGAAGGCGTGAATTCACCGAGAAAACGCCTACGCAAAATTTACTACTTTTTATAGCATATAATTTTTTAATTTCAGTCTTTTTCTCCTCCCACGTTTTTTCTATCATTATTATTTCTTTTCTTCATTTTTTAAATTCAATTTTCCATTTCTTCAATCAGACATTTATGCCTCGAAGGTGTCACGACTTGCGTCCACGATTTTCTTTACGTAAATACTGTAGCCTAATGGTATTCCAGTGTTTATTGAGCTGCTCGAGACGGCGGGATAAAATGGCTTAACCCTTTCAACAATTCGCAATGATAGATTATTTTTATGTCTCTTTAAAACACACCCAGATGCATAAAAGGTGGTTGATCAAGGTCAGGCAATTTTTTTTGTTAAATCCTTTTAAAGCTACAGATGCGGGTACGATGAATACAAGGAATTCCTTTCAGGAGTCGAATGAAAAATTTTCTGAATTTAACAATTAAAATACTCAAATATAATCTCTATAATCTGAATCAAATTTCACGGATAATTTACATTGCATTTGATACTGACACTTTAACAGATATTCAATGGCATTATACAGCTTTATCCATGTATTCTACATTCTAATAAAATACATCAGGCATAATTTACACGATGTCACGGAAACTTTATTTATCTATTTTCATCCCCGTCGAGTTTATAGTTTCTGGCTATAAAAATAAAACAAACAACTAATGTTTTAGTACGAACGAGTATGTAGCATTCATATATCACTATCACCATGGTCACTGACAGGTTCAATTAAATTCGAGCATGACCTGTTGTTACATCCTCGAAAAACCAATTCTCAATTTTTTTTAACATTGAAAACTCCAGACAGAGTTTAATCTTCCTATATATGTGAGACTCCTTTTTTTCCTGTGCTTTTCTACATTCTCATTTCCCACCCAGGTAACACACATGATTTACGTGGTATGCAAGAGTACACTCGCAATGGTACCGTGAACATGGGTAGATGAAATTATTATTTTTATTTCTCATCTTAAACAAGGATCCTGGTTATGACTGAACTTGTTTCATGCCAAGGACATTAGATGAAGCATAAGGAATTATTAATAATACAATAATTCTTCGATGAACCGGGAAAAGTAAATAAGTATGAGAATTACGTGTAAACGATTTCGTGAATATCTCGGAAACTAAGCGGTTTTCAAGGATTCATCGAGAGACCTTTTTAGTTATTCATTAAATTTCCTACAAAAAAGGTTTCTCACAATCATTTTACAAAAAGGTTCTTACAATCTAACGCAACTCTTTTTGTTTTCAGGTACTGCTGGATGCAGCACTTGTTTGGGAGCAGACGCATGCAGCTCCAGTGAAGAGAAATGATATACTAGCTGGCACTGAATTTTTATCTGTATTTATAAATGGTGCAATGGCACCAACACCACGTAGACGGGGATTTCGACGTGGTCAACAAGTACAAGACAATGTTGCAGCCGAGTCTCGACAGAGTGAGGCCTCAATTTACCGGATATCCCGTGCACCATCGAGTCCAAGGCCAACAATAACACGGCCAACTCACCGAGAAACTGGCGCCAGGCTCTATCCAATAAGTCACAAATCATTTGAGCACAATAGACAGAGCTTCACACCAACTATCGGTGATATCGGTACAACTGAAGACATTGGCCTCAAGTTAAAGCCACCAACTTCAGCACCATCCACAATTAATCAAGTAATTAAAATAAATGGTACCAGGCCAATTTCAATTGGTAAGACTGGTAATAGAAAAGTCATTGGTGTCAGTGTGACATCAACGGTTGAGGCAACACCATACAAGGTCAGGGTTGAGCACTACGACAACGATCAGCTCAGCGTAGTGACAAGACCCCCAGCTGTGTCAGTACCAGCATCACATTCAAGTTATTCAACGAGTGGTACAACAAAATCTACCTCAACGACGCTGGCAATTTCATCAAGGCCAAGCACAACGACAACAACTATCTTCAGTACTTCTAAGAATACAGAATCAACAACCGCAACGCCAACTGCCCAATTAGTTACTGAAGAACTCAGTAATATCGTGTCTGAATCAAATAGAAGTGGTTTCTCAGTCGACGAAGGATTACCAAGAACTAGCTGGCAGCCGAGATCACCGGTAACCACAAGCTCTACAATAGAATACTCGACTTCTTCATTATCACCGGGGGTTGAACTTGATTCGGTACAAGTAGGTAGCTCCTCAGAGCCAGTTGAAGAGAGTTACGAACTGCCAATTGAGAATTCAGAGTCTCCGGAGAGTCACGAAGAGCCGAGGGAGGTCAGCGAACAACCACCGCAGGGACGCAAGACTGGTAGGCACTACGACACATCTCTTTATAATCAACCGCCCAAAGTTTATCCTCAGCCATCAAAAATCTATGGGAAACCATCTCGAGTTTATTCAGAACCAGCCAAAGTTTATGGAGAACCTGAAAAAATTTATGGAGAACCATCAAAAGTTTATTCAGAACCTTCAAAAATTTATAGTGAACCATCAAAAATTTATTCGGAACCAGCAAAAATTTATTCAGAACCATCGAAAATTTATGGTGAACCCGAGAAAATTTACTCGGAACCAGCTAAAATTTATTCAGAACCAGCTAGAATTTATGGTGAACCGTCAAAAATTTATGGTGAACCAGCTAAAATTTACAGTGAACCATCAAAAATTTATGGAACAGACGGTAGACCAATTGAGCCTAATGAACAAAATTATGAAGTTGATGAAGCTGTTAGTGTTGGTAGCAACGGTAATGTACATGGTGTAGTTACAGAAGCATCGAATACACAAGGATCTGATGCTGATGGACACAAAGTCGGTTACGTTGTTGAGGGCAGAAATTTTAGAAAATACAGAGTTGAAGAACGCACACCAGATGGATTTATTGTCGGTGAATATGGTGTTGTTAGTCATGATGATGGATCACTTCGTGGTGTCAGGTACACTGCCGATGGTACTATTAATCCAAGACTAATTTACGACGCACTAATGAAGTTCCTAGCGCTTTGAGGAGCTCATATTTTCATTAGGTAATGAAACTTCTGCCTTCGACACGTCGGCGAACGACTGAATTATTTTTTTTCCTTTGTTTTTATTAATTTCCTCGCTCTTGCCAACTCAACTGCCTCAACTTGTATTTTACGATAGATTACTAAGGATAATTAAGCCTGGAAAATTGTTCGATTTAATAAATTACGAGGATTGAACATTTTTCCAGGATTTATTGAAATGCTTCTGTGATGATTTTCATCATAATCACATAGAAATTGTGAATCAATGTTGCCTGAGTTTATCAAACTCCGCTACTGCGACCAAAAATGGTGAACTTGTCACGGCAGCCTTTCCGTTATTATCCCACGCAAAGTTCTGCAAACTGAATTGTGTTTGTAATTTTATATTATCTATAAAATTGAACATTTCTTAGTGGTTTGAATAACAGAATGAACGCCGACTCATTGCATGAGTTTAACGTCCAATCAAGTATCTCAATGAATGAGAAACATTTGAAGAATTTAAATTTAATTAATTCTACACGAATTTAATTATCAATGTATTATTACTACGTTTTAGTCTATTGTCCCTCATATTACCTCGAATCATTGAGATAGTTCCTCTTGAATTTTTATGAGTCTTGTTTTTTTTATTATTATTCCAATGACGAGTGATTTTATCAATTGTGTGTGTATGGTAATGATGTTAATAAGGTGCTCGTTTTTTTTAACATCTGAGGTGATACGAGTACAACTTTTTTTTCTCTATTTATATTTAATTATTGAATGAACAAAGATAATAATTGTGATGAAAGTGCTTCGATGAGAGAGAAGTAATTGAACTAATCGGCGTTTTTTGTGGGAATTTTCGTGAATTGCTCAAAAATTAATTTTATATAAATTTGTTTGGTTCATGTGAAAGAAAAATGAAAAAATTAATTTATGCATGCATGACAATTTTTTTGGATGACGGGAATGTGATCATTTCATTGTAAAAATTACATCAAATTTATTTAAATAAGTATTAATCATAAGTTGGATTGAATCTTTTTTTGTCTCGAAAATTACTGCCAACACATCGAATGCTCATAAAATTATAAAATACCGTTTGAATAAATAATTTGATTAAGTAAAAAAAACTGCAGTGTAAGTAATATTTACTGTTGTAGAATGTATAGAGCTGTGCTATCGCCATTTTCACGAATATAAAGAAAAAATTATTATGAATAAATTCATCGTCATAAAGTTGTCTTCAAATTCATTATCTTTTAGTTCCTAATGCATAAATGAGGAGAGCCAAGGTATTTGTGACAAATTAAACGATCATAAAGCCGACAAAATACGTCAGGAATTGAGCGATCATCATGTTTAAAAGGCGAATTACTGGGTAATTTCGAGTGCAAAAAAAGCACTAGAAAATTACCAATTTCCATAAATATGCGAGGTATTAATCCACTGAGAGAGCCTTGGCCGGGCGCCAGTTGGCACTTTGCCTTCAGGACAATATTCATTGATCCTTTTACTTGATCAAGAAAAAAGTACTTTTTTTTTTGATAATCTTTCGATCAATTTGGGTTGGTTACATAATGAGAGAGGATATGTCACAAAGTTATGTTGATTTTTATCGACAAATTTTGGTAACTATGAAGTTTAAGGATTTCGATTGACAATGGTTTAAGGACATTTTGCAGTGATTTTTTTATTTGAATGTTTCAGGGTTACGATTTGATTTTCCATCCTGA
>JABSMS010044935.1:0-23530 GCA_018902275.1 Aleiodes sp. PSUC_FEM 10030003
ATAATAATAATAATAATGTAGGAGACTTGCCTCATGATTCGGCACGCTTTTAGTTTGCTGGCATCTGGTTGGATATAATCACTATCTCGTGGGAGCTCAGAGTCGTGTGGGGATTTAATGAGTTGCCGAAGGCATTTTTTTTTATGTTTGCCAACACAGACAGTTAGTGCGCGATTTTTTGGTCTTCGGTTTTTTGATGTATTTGCATGCAAATCGAACGCAAAAGATGGAAGGAAAAATTGGGAATTCATTAGATACAACATACGGATTATGTCTGCTGGTTTCCTGAGGATATTTTGGAATTTAAAGGAGATAGGGAAATTTTGGTGGGACTATTTTTGTAGAGGACAAAAAAGGATTCTGTAAAATTTTCCATATCTCCTTCCGTTTTCGAAATATTCCTAGAGAACTTCATTGAGAGAAGAAAAAGTTGGAATTCTAGGATAACATCCAGGGAAAATTACGCCAATTCTACGAGGGAAAGAGCGATGCTTCTCATATCACGAAGTGATAATTCTACATCCGGTTTTATCTCAACGCCACAGGAATAAATGAAAAAAAAATCATGAGAGAGACTGTTATATTTGCTCTTCAATATAAGTGATTTTTTTGTTCTCTTTTTCACTTCACGTCTGTCCGGGTTTGAATAAAGAACGCGGCCGTAATTGAATTAGCTTTTGGGTAACGCTAAATGACGACGAAGTGAGAAAGAGAGAGCGTCTGAGTTGGTAGGGGAAACATTTTAAGGAGCAATTTAAGGGCCCCGTTGTTTACATCTCGGGGTACTCAAGGGTAACGAAGAGATGAATGAAAAAAAAAACTTATGAAAAGTGGACAAGCTGAAGAGTTTGATGATGGAAAAGAGAGGAGCCTCGGAGAACAAGGGGGCAGGAGGGGAATCTTTGAATTTATCTTTCGTTCTTTTTCTTTGTACTTGGCTCTCACCCTTGATGGTCCACGGGATGAAAGCCTCTTGTGAGTTATGAAATATATAAACAGCGGTGAAGGAGCCACTCGAGACAATCCACTGTGTGTATTTTAACGCTTAATGCGTCCGGTTATCTACCACTGTACATAAACGGTGAATACAGTGTGCACAGGTTAACGTCGTAATAATAAGTTCTTTGGCCCCTGTTGCCCCTGTTTTTTTATTATTTGCCGAGGTTTATGAAGGGTTTGAAGCGCAAGTACTTGGTGGGTTTGAATTATTTGATTAATAGAGAGTAAAAAAAATGTTTTTCAATGCTCTAAATATTAGGCAAGTGTGTATATATATTCCGTCGCCTTAGTAACAAAGCGCGTAAAAACTATCCTTATGCATCGCACTTACGCCCCTTTGTTACTAAGGCAACGATTCAACAAAGTATTAGCGAGTCTTGTCAAAATTGTTGGTAAAAATATTGAGAGACTATTCACGAAGAATATTGACGAACTTAGAGTAGTGAAAAGGAAAAATAAGAAGTCGATTTTAATTGAACATCAGTTCCGCTGATATACTTGGAGAAAGGATGGAGATCATCTTGTTCTTCACTACTGAAGTATTATTTAATTTCCGGAGAGTTTTCGAATTTTTACAAAATCGAGAAAATACAATCCACGCGCTATCTAACGGGAGGAATCCTCTGGAGTCATATATTTCTATGAATAATTGAGATTTATGAAAAATTTAAAGACTTAATTGGTTGGCATCCAAGAAACGATTATTTTCGTTAAGTTATTTTTCGTGAAATAAATATTTAGAATGTAACATCACAATTTGACTTTTTAAATTAAAAAATATGATTCACAACTTTAACTGTTGATATCTCGTAAATTTTGCGGTAAAAATCGATGAACAAAAATCCAAGAAATGTGAAAAAATCTAACATTGGATATGATATTCAAAATCAATATGATTTTTTATTGTAATACTATCGAAAAAAATTCTTTCCCCCTTTACACTTGAATAATGTTTTTTTGTTGTTGCAACTTACCGTCCATCTGAATGTAAAATGAAGCTGTAATGTAACTGGCTCGGTGAGAGTAAACGTATTCTGTCCGAGCGCATGACTAGATACATTGCCAAAGCTGCATGAGCCAATGGCAGTTACGTTTGACTGATATTCTTTTAGGCACAGCCAGAATGCCGTTGTACATGATTGTGAGCACGGTGGGAAGCTATTTTTTCCACCCGAGTTGCTTCCCCCGCCGCAACAGCGTCCGTCAACCAGTGTGCCTCTGTTGTTTGTCAACGAGAGTATCTGCACCTCAAAGTATCCGCTACCTGTTGTCGCCTGTAATCAAATTAATTTGATTATCATATAATTGTTTAGTGAGGTTGGATCTGTGGGCATCAATATGAAAATTATTGAGGAAAATCCGTGTCACTCCTTTCGCGAGTATCTTGGAAACCATTGAATTCAGGAAAATTTATCAAGAGACCTTTTTTTGTGCAATTAAATTTCCTAATAAATACATGCTAAACAATTTTCTCTAACTCCACTCACTCCAAAGATATGTAAGGAAAAAAGCGACAATAGATTTTTTGAAAAATCTGCGAAAATGAATCATTTCAATGTTTCTTTCGTTATCGCTGAAAAATGTAAATTAATCACATGTCAAACAATTGTGTGTAATCGAAAGAGGGATGGAAATAAAAATCATTTTCATAGAATAATGAAAAAAAATTTTTATTAATCAAAACTGTTCTCTTCATTTTTATTTACCTTTTTATTCGTAATCCCACGTTTTCTAATTACCGAATAAAATGACGCTCGACCAGTTAAATAATTACGGAGTTTGGTAAAAAAAAAAAAGTTGATTAGCGAGTCACATAACGGCCTGTGGTTTTATGTCTAATGATGATGACAATGAGCCATTTGACGATATATTTATTCTAAAGAGACAGAGAGAGTTTAATAAATTTTGAAGGAAGAAGAAGTTACGTACATTGCAATTTGCATTGGCTTTTATTTTATGATTTTTTTTGTAAGTGAAGTTGTTTATGCCATGGAGCTGTGTAATTTTGTCTGCTATTTTTCAATTAAAAAATTATTAGACATGAAATTTATTTATGCTCAATAATTATTCATTTGTTGTGTTTAAATGTCTCATAATTTTTTGAATAGTGAAAAGTTTATGGGAAACATAAAATCTCTGTAATTATCAGAATTCAATGGTTATTTTTTTATATTCAAAGCTATTCTCTTAAGGAGAAAAATTAATGAAGATTCTACCCAGCGATCACTTTTTCTCAAATATTTTGCAATATAAAAGGAATAGAGCAATTCCTATAATGACTTTTTTTGTGAAGAAAATTCAGGGCTAAAAAAAAGGTTCTTTGTTGAATTCTGTTAAACCTTATCGCTCTCGAGATATTCTTCAAATAAACCCAAGTTACTTTCTGACTCTTTTTTCTACGATTTATTACCGATTTCATTCTATCACTTCGCAATAAACACCATTTAAATAAAAAGAGGATCTCCCTAAAAAAAAAACAATTTCATCTACGCAACTGCCCTGTACTTTCACAGCCATTGAAATGAAACTTTCGAAAACAATTTTAAGAAGAGAGTAAAAAAAAATCAAATCATTTTTTTTAATGCCGGAAATTTAGAGACGTTCCGATTATCCTCGCACGTGTACATCTACCGTTAGGTAAATTTTAATGCCCGCGTAATAATGTTGGTATAGTCGTACGTATGTAGATCTCCACGGTAGTGTTTAGCTCCATCGTGATATCGGGACTTTTATATACTTCAAAAGGTAAATGTTTTCCATTCGATATATTCTTCCCTTCTCTTCCCAACTCCACATGTGTATGTATGTGTGTGTATGTCTCTTTCTATGTGTATGACGCTACGTTTCTTCTGAATTTTTTTGTTCTCATCGTGCATATAATATGCATGAACATATAGCCTACATAATTGCGGCATTAGATGTGTATAAGATCGAAGGTAGAAAGCGCAGAAAGGATCGTCTGCTGGCCTTTGCTTTCCACGCTCAATACACTTGTGCACATTCGCGACGCGTCAATACACACACACATACCTCCTTCTCTTCTTCTCACTTTTTTCCCTTGGTTTTTTCCTCTTTCCTTATTCACTAGGCTTAATACTTCTGCCATGACTTGTAGTTATATAAAGCGAATCGGTTATGTACTCGGCGGTTAACAATCAGTGACATTTTAGTTTGGATGCAGAAGAAATTCACTAAATTTATTAAATTTTCATTACGGAAGGTTTTTTCATTCTTCGGAAATTTATTATTTCGGTATTTCTGGAAATAATTAAATCGAAAATTTTATCAGATTTTCTTTAATTTGCATTTTTTATTTTTGTTTTCTCCGAAGATTCCAAAATTGTCATTTTATTTTCAACTTGGAAACTATCAATTTTTTTTTTAATTAAAAAATTGGACATAAAATCATTTTGAAAATAATATTTTCGAAAGAAAAAAAATAATTTGTTCAATTCTTTTCTTTAATATTCAATATCCCATTTGATATGATTAGAGCTTCCCATAGGATACGAAAGATATAATTATACATCCCTTCTCTTCGTAATGCTTATCTAACGTCGTATAATAATTAGATACGTACGTGTGTAGATAACCAACAGTCTCTAATTGAATTTAACGGGTTATTCCTTGGGCTCAATGATATTGCCGAGTCACTTATAAATATCTTTAGTGGCTTATTTACGAAACATCGCTAGTTGTATTTTCACCGTCCCTGATAGTGAAGATTTCATGTGGATAAATGCATCGAAGAAGTCAGCATTTAACCCGACCAACATTAACATTTATTCTTAATTCTTCAATCTAACTTTTTCGAAAATATTAATTTTTCGGATAACGAAGTTGATGGATTTTCAGGAAACCATTGATTCATTTGAAAAGATCAGAGAATTCGCACCGAAGAATTAGGGGAAGGTGTGGTAAAATGGATACAAGGGGTAAAATGGACATACCCTAGTTTTGATGTTATATATTATGAAAATTGCAAGAAATCGAGGGAAATATCAAAAATAGGTTCATTTTTATCGATCCATTGGAAAGCTGAGGGAATTTCGAGTGGAAAACATGCTTTTGATACGTTAGAAAATTTGAGTTTTTTGGTGAAGATTTGAAGGCTCCCCCCTTCTAAAATCTGAAAAAATCACTTTTTTGGGAAAATCTCAGGTTCTATTGGTCGTAGCGCAAAAATTATCGACTTTCCAAGTAGATATTGAGCAAAAACTGAAAAATCAAAATCCATAAATTTAATGTTCTAAAAACAAATTTTGTAGAATTGTGCAAAGCAATTCATGTTATGTGATCATATGTCTCCGTTAATTTTTTCTTTTCTCGAACGTATAATAGGTAAGGTAAAGAAGAGACACGAGTGGTCAATGGACAGCAAACAAATCAATCGGGACACGTATGAAATACCAAAAAGAGAGAAATAAAACGGAGAGAAGAGGAAAAATAATGTATATTTGTTTTTAGTCAATTTATATAGTCATCTCACGTGCCATTCACCTATTATCATTCGTTGTTTCGTGGATTTACAAAAAAAAAAAAAAAAAAAAAACACATGGGAGAGAGATAGAAGGAGAGATTGGGAATAAAGTACAATCGTTTTGTGAAATTCCGAATTCATGGATGTATAATGGAATCATAGAAATCATGGGACGAATTTTTACGATGTCATGAAAGAACCAAAACTGTTTTTCGTTTTTTTAACGGAATATTGAGAGGTTTGAGTCAGAAATAGTCAAACGAGCAGAATTAATTTACGTGAAATTTTGGGTTCTTTGTCAGTCAATCTGTAGATAAGGGCGCTTTTCACGGGAATTGTCGAAAAAAATTCCATATCGAAAGCAATGTACCCATTTTATTCCTTCCTCTATTAACCGCTAAATTTGACCTTAAAGAAAAATTCCACAAATCTCAAAGCCCTTTGCATGCATAGTTGAATAATATTCTCACGGTTTTCAGGAATGGCTGGATGGTTTTAAAACCCGACAATTCGTTCCGGATACTTGAACGATTGATTTCCGGAAGGTTAGTACAACTCTGGAATAACAACTGTGGACACTTTTACATTTTTTTTTATTATTTATTTATTATTATGCAGCGATTTTATTTGAACGCAAGGCTATTCACAGAGGTTGGCTTGAGTTGTTACTCTACTGTACGGTTACGATGAGCATTTTACTACAGTGAAATATACCTCTTTTCTTTCCACTATGATGCACGTGAAAACTATAACTCTTTGAAAACATAATACATACGATGGATGGTCGGATACAAATGTGTGTTGGGTGACTGAGGTTTTTTTTCTAATTTTTTCTGTTTGTGGATGACTTCTATGTACAATGGAAATGGAGAAGAAGAAGAGGAGTTTTCTTTCCGCATTGCCGCAGTGCAGCCAGGCATACACCACTGCGTTTGGTCGCTATTTCTCTGTACTTTTGTTTCTGACGTTTTTATTTTCACGTTGAAAGGCTACTGGTCAAGTTAATGTGAATAATTTAGTGGGACTGATGGAATGAAAAATGATAAAGTGAGGTGCATGAAGGTATTTTTTTTACTTATAAATTGTTGGTCTCGTTTTATTTGAATGCACTTGAGAAAGAAATTGTAACTTCTATTTTGTTCGCAATGTTCATCTTCAACTGCACATAAATCCTCAGCCAATTGACTTAGAGGAATGAGAAAAATCTCATTTTTTCGTTGATTCAAATTCTAAACTTGGGTCACTCAATAGTTTCCCCTAGTTTTAACAGATTTTATGGCATATCTTTTCAAAGCTGACTGAATTCAGAGCAAATGTAAAAAACGTTTTTTTTTTCATTTTTGACCTTACGTATTAATAGCTTATTACATAATTGATTTGGAGCAATTTAAAAAAATTGCATTTTTTTCGTTACATTACGCTCTAAATTTCATTCATCGAACATTTTTTTTCTCTTCCTAAATGTTTTTTCAGTAAACCAATTTAAACACATAAACAATGTGTATTATTTTAATTGAAAGCGAATTAGAAAGTAATAAATCATGATTCATTATTTGAAAAGAAAAAACAAAATAACAAAATCACGAGAAAGTAAAATTCCACCAAATAATTAATGTTTACGCGTAAAACAACAAACAGTTTCATGTTTTCACGCGATTCAAGCCAGTGAAAGAAAGAAAAAAAGGAAAAGAACAGAAATAAAGAATGAAACTGAAGGAACTTTAGCGTAAATGTGTATTGTTGTCTCGGGTAGGATAAATACTGAGCCATTGAAGCACGAAACTCTTCTCAAAAAAAATTCGCGTGATCACACGAAGAATGATGAGCGCAGCTGCTGAAGAATAGCGGATAGATCGAATTATAATAATTGTTTTGTGATTAGTTGTTTTGGTGAAAAAAAAATTACGAATTTTTATTCTCAGAGAAATAAGAAACCAAAATACAAATTTCACTCATTATTTTCATTCAGTATTATCATCACGCAATCTTTCTCCGCCATTTAGATTTCATTCACAAATTTCGGAGAAATGAAAGAATTTTTTATTTTAGTTCCATAATTTATACTCTATTGAAGAAAAAAAGCAACATTTTAGTAAAAAAAAATAGTTGGAATAATTCTTAAAATTTGCATGAAAAAATTGTAAATTCCAAAAAGAGAAAACACAAACTTTTAATTAAATATGAAAAAGTTTGAAAAAAATGTTTTAATTAGTTTTTTGGTTTATCACTGAACTGCAATAAATTTGAGGTGCCGTCTGATTTTTTGGAGTTTATTTTTATTTTGGCATAAAATGAAAAGAGAGTGAGAGAGAAGAACAAAGGCAATCGGTGTGCACGTTTGAGAGAGAGAGAGGGAGGATGAAACAGCGTGGCTCGTAAGTTTTATCTTCTCTTCTCTGTTTCCCAAAGTCACAGGTAGTAATTACCAGTGGCCGCTACCTGCCACAGAGTGAAATAGGCCAGAAAGGCCGTGAACGCCATTTAATTTTATACTGTACTGGCCACTCTCTCGATTGTGGGATGCTCTTCATTCTCTCTCTATCTCTCTTTTTCCTTTAGAATTTAAAAAATACTAAATTTTCTAACAGAAGGAAATTTATTCTCTCCTTCGAAAATCAATCAAAAAAATATGTTACAGAAAAATAACCAATTTTTGAAACTTTTAGGAGAACCATCTATTTTTTTTTAAATATTTTGATCGCCAAAACTTTTAAAATTGAATTCAGAAGGATTATTTCTGATAAACCAACGAAAATCTCCCAAGTTTTCCCCTCTCTTTCTGCAGAAAAAAAAACTGGAAGCCTATACTTAATATTATTTGCTGGTCAATCGAGAGCTCCAGAAAACCGCAGACAACCACCGCCCTCGAGGTATCGTTATGAAATGGGAAATAAAGCAACAAAAGAAGGAAACACGAGAGAAATAAGAATAGGAAGAATTGCAAGAAGAAAAAAATAATTAAAATAAATATTTTACTGTGCGTGGGAAGCTGTCATCGTAATGTGAAAGAAAGAAAAAAAAAATTATTTCACTGAGATTGATCCTCAAGATTATCAGCGAAATATACCTGTCGCCTCCGCATAAAACTAAACGACACATCTCATTAAAAAAATCAAAAAATTGTGAATTATTGTTTTTTCACCTTTTTGCCTGAACTGATGAATTTTTACACTTGTCATTACTAAAAATATTTTTTTCTACTTTTCCAAAGCATTTGTTTCTTCAAGTTAGTGATAGCGAACTTACGAAGAAAAGCTTTCCTCGTAATGTTCTCAATGAAATATGCAGAAAGAAGCGCGATTTTTAGTTCACGCATAAAAGTTATCACGCGATTGGAAGATAATATTTAACTTTTAGTACCACAATAGTTGTACGTTTCTTCAACTACTCAACATAGAGGGATGAATGTCGCATGGGCTGCAACGCAGATAGAATAAGTTTTTCTCCCTGTTATGAATAATATCTCATAAACTACAATATGACCAAATTTGGTTTAGCATGACTTTCTTGTATTTCAATTATTTTCAGAAATATTTATAGTTAATATTCACATGAAAAATACGATCGATGCGCCGTCTATCCTTCGAATTTAAATATCTCGATTGATATCAGAGATACGAAGAAAACTCCAATCAGTAAATTTAGATTGAAGAGACCAATATTACCTTTCAAACTTTTTTTCTCTCACCTCCATTCATTTCTGTGTGAAATTCACGAATCTGCGAAAAATCTCAAGATTATAATCTTCAGCAAAACGCTCCTTCGCTTTTTATCTTCAAGGATTAACTCAAATTCAATTCTAATCAACTGTCAACCGATTCCCACGAATTAATGATTGAATAATGTATTTTAATTAATGAAGGCTCAAAGATTTCATTTTATTTCTTCCTTTCTTTCAAGATATACAAAGATAAGAATGGCAGATACGAACCTATTGCTTTTTCAGATCCCAAAAATGTTAATAAATTTGTATCGTCAAGGTTATATCCCCGTGAAGCAAAGGAGAACGCCCACTTGTTTTGCCGAAGGGTACGATTGAGGTTGGCAAGGAGCAAAAAAAACTTAAAAGAAAAGAATGAAGAGCCAAAGAAACTAGAGAAGTAGGAGGACAGGAGAAGCAAGAAAAAAAATATATTTCGTGATATAAAAGAAACAGGTGTCTCTTCGAGTTGTCCACTATCTCATGGGATTAGTTCCGCTCGAGTGAGCGTCCCGCTTCGGTGAAGTTTGACGCCACAGGAGCGTCAATCAGATTGCCAATGTACTTAAAGAGAAGTGGAGTTGATAATTTCATAGGTACAGTGTACAGAATCATAAAAACGTTAAATGATTGAATAATTATTAAGAGGAAGGCATTAATTTGTGATGTTTATAATCAGGCAAATTGACTTTTTCACGTAAATGAGACTTTTCTCATTCGTTTTACTCGTATCATGCGAGGAAACACGGTGTGCAATGAGCTTTTTTCACCTGCAGTTAATTATAATAATTCATTGACTTAATGAGAATTCGTGTTTTTTTTTTTCAATTTTTATGAAATATCTCAGAATCTATCTATGGGAAATAAAAAAAAACTTTGTAATAACCCTCTTTGTAGCTCTTTTTCTCTTTCACCTAAAAGGACCACATGAAAATTGCCGTATCTCTGAAAGATTCCGAGATATTTCATCTCAATGTGAACCTTAACATTCCATATTAAGATCTAAAATCTTTCCGCTCTAAAATGAATTGAAATTTTCTCAATTTTTCAATTCGCAACATTCATCGAAAGATGTCAAAAGCCTACGAACTGAATGAGGATATAAAAATTATTTAATTACTCCAGCTTTCATTAATTAAAATTTTATCAAAAAACATGACGATTAAATTAAGCCGATAAGCCGCGCAATCATTTCCATGTAATCATTATGATAAAATAATAATAATGATAATAATGATCCGTAGCAGATGGATTATTACGTGTAATGTGTATTGGTTAAGGCGCGAAGTGTCCTATAAAATAAATTGGATAAAGATAATGAGAAGAAAAAGGAAGAGAAAAAAAAGTGGAGTAAAAATGAGGGATGGATAATTCACTGATAAAATATATTATATCGCATGAGCGTGTGCGTTGAGATGGATAATGAGACGGTCGTTTGATCGCGATTGTGTGGCATCTACACGCCCCAATGATGACGATCATATAAGGAACCCCCCGAGGGGAAGTGGGTAATATGACTCAGGGATTCATTGGGGAAAAAAACGATTCAATCTGGGTGATGACAGGTTCTTATGTGTAAGGGATCCAAGGGGGAAGGATACCTTGGGGACATGGGTGAAAAAAAAATTTATTAAGTGATTTTAAGGATAATTTACTAATTAAATCGTTATAATTGGGTTCAAATTGGAATTAAATGAGTTTAGAGATTTGGGAGTAGATTATTTCGTTAATATCTCAGAAACTTTGGGGTTTAAGAGAATTTTGCAAGATATCTTTTTTGTAGAGCATAAAATTCTTCATAAAAATGATCTGCCAAATTTTTTAATAGAACTACTCATTTTTGAGGTATTTTCAAATTATGTTATGAAATAAAGAAAGGATATAATTCGGATTAATTTTGGAGATTACTTTTATAAAAATATCTTGGAAGTAAAGCGAGAGAGAGAAAATTTTGTGAAGAACGTTTTTTAGGTCCTGTTTTCCTCTACAAAAAAGTCTTCAGGGAATTCCTCCTATCTCGCTTAGTTGTTAAAATAGTCCCAAGAAAGAATAAGAAAACATTGGATCATTTCGTTCCCTGACTTTACTATTCAGAGAATTTGTTGGAAAAGATCAGAAAAAATTATCCTCTAGCAAAAACAATAATAATCTTTCATGTGAGAATGTCCTCCGCGAAGAATGTCCTTTTTGCAGTCAACCGATGAATTTAATTCAAAAGTCTTTAATGCAAACAAAATTGTGAAAAATTGTCCGAAAAGTATTTC
This sequence comes from Aleiodes sp. PSUC_FEM 10030003, assembly GCA_018902275.1. Classification (NCBI taxonomy): domain Eukaryota; kingdom Metazoa; phylum Arthropoda; class Insecta; order Hymenoptera; family Braconidae; genus Aleiodes; species Aleiodes sp. PSUC_FEM 10030003. Next base: position 11,444 of record JABSMS010044935.1, read on the forward strand.
TTAACGCCGAAGTGAAAATTTGTCACCGAATAAAACGACAATACGTCCCAGATCACGTGCCTTTGTTTAAGGTTACCTGAGGGTACATATTGTTGTGTGGAACTGCAAAAAATGTCCTGACATACTTAAATTACTCCTTTTTTTTTTTCTCATTGAAATTTACCGCAAATCAACCGCGACCAAGTTCTGCGCGTACACCTGCTCACAATGCGGGCAAATGGAATCCTTCAGTTGTGTTTTTACTTGAAAATTTATAAACATTTAATGTTGTAAGTGAAGAAACGGTTAATTTCCGCAACTTGATGATTATTTAGTGGACACAAAAGAGAATTCAAGTGTTAAAAAATTTGGGATCTTTTGTATTCCCTTTTCTGACAATTACGACACGCATAAAATGAAGATTTCAAGAGCTCTCGTGTGCGCGATTGCCGCAAAGTTAATGGATGAGGGCTTGAAAAAAATACACACCTGTGCCTATTCATATTATCTATTTATCCATAGAAAATCGAATGCACAGAGCACCATGATGAATCCTAGAGTTAAGGAATTTGCGGGAGAAAGAGGGAGAAGCACCAGTGATTATCGGCACGAGCAAAACACGAGGGCAGAAGGATCTTGGGATTCTTCAACAATGGCTTTGCGTGACCAACAAGAGTAAACGCTTTACTACTCTGTTGCCATCTCATTTCTGTGCCTGGTGTGCTTCCAAATGGCTACTTTTTACCTTCCGCGTGAGGAAGCACGAGAGAGAGAGAAAAAATAAGAAAACAGAATTGAAAATAGTTTTTGCTTGTCGACTTTGATTTTTTTCAGGTACTCGGAATGTCTGAGTGATTCTTGCTATTTTTTCCAGTGGAATTGGGAGCGTTATTTAAATTCTTGTATTAAAAATTCAATTGAGAAGAGTGGAGTTGAATTCTAATAGCGCGAGTTTTCGCGGGCATATCTCGAAATCTATAAGAGGTAGAAGAAGAACTGTAAGGGTTTTTTTTTTTTTTATGGAGGGGCAAGGGAAATTATTTCAGATACTATTGAGTTTATCGAAATTTATAAAGAGAGCTTTTTCATACAAAATTCTGCTAGACTAATGCTGGTAAGCAAGCCTTTCTGCCGAGATATTTTTCGAAAAGCGAAACATTTCACTATCAAATAATTATTTCCAGCACAACCACTTCAACTCTTAGCCACTCTGGGATTTTGTAATCAGACTAAATACTCAAATAACCTTCAATACATATCACTTCACTGCACAATCCAAAAAAAAAAAAAAAAAATAAATAGTAATTCCTCCGATTGTAATTGAAAAGATAGAGGTGCGGCAATTCTTATTAAACAAAATAAAACTACAGACGGTGGGAAATCGTCCCATTGTAAAGTTGGCGCGTGACGCATTCGACAGTACATATTCAAAGCCCGTATTATTATATTGCACTTCTCGTACAGTGAGAGCGTGTAGACGAGAGTGAATGACGATTGAGGTGTGACTCACACGCAACCGAGCGTGTGTAAAACATTACAAAATGACAAAATGCCGAGAGAAAATCTTATGACTGAAGGGTATGGGTGTAATTTAATTCTTGAGACGGAGGTGAAAGAGAAGCGAATGAAAAACCAACGATAAAAAGGGGTAGAGTGAAGAGCATGAAGTGGAGAAGTTCATAGTTTCTCCGAAAAGGTAACCACTTTATCACGAGAAAAATATTTCAGAAGAAAAAATTCATACGAACAGCTTCATTACCTGATTTTAATAACAACGCTTGTACACTTTAGCTTCCTGTCAACGGTGAGCCAATATTATGGTCCACTCTCTTTCTCTACCTACTTCATTTGGAGCATATGAATTGCCGAATTTATAGGAGACCGGTCTTGTAATCGCCAGTGCACACACATTGACTTCTTTTCGTAATTAAACCGACATGGTGCACCGTGAATTATTACACGACTTTGTAAAATTGGCCAGAATGAAGATGATGGTATTTTTGAAGCTGAGAGTTTTGCACATGTGGTTTTTGTGTGGAGGTATTTATTAAAGTTGAAACATTTTAGAGATTGAATTTTAATTAGAGTGGATGGGGACTCTTCTTTTGGACGATATTAAACGTTCTCGTTATCAAAAAATTGTGAATTTATGATCATTCAAAAATTCAGGTCTGAGATGAGATTTTATTGGGGGTCCAGAATTAGAATTTTATCGTTGTTTCAGTAATAAAGTGGAAAAGGAAAATGACTCAATTTAATTTGAGACCAGTTTTTGTGAAATATCTGACAATTAGAGGAAGATAGAGGAATTTAGGTAATTGTCGTTTTTAACAGCTTTCCTTATCCGCATCAAAAGGCTCATCAGAAATTTTACGAGATATACCGTGAAAAGTTGAGGGGTAAAACTCGTCAACTCCACTTTGGAATCCGTTTTTTTCAATCATCCTGAAATTTAAGGGAGATATTGACATTTTTATGATAACCTTCTCTGTAGTCCTGATTTTTCGCTACAAAAAAGGTCGCCGTCAATTTTTTTTTTATCTTGCTTGGATTGCGAGATATTCTAATAAACCGACCGTTGATTCCAAAAATCGCTCATAACTTATGAATCTTCGGTTTCTCGATGCCATCTGATTGGTTCATGCCTAACGGTGAATTTTCATTGGACAACAATGTTCCCGTTAACCAATGAGATCCGCCTGTAACGTTTTCGCGTCACGATCTCTAGAATTGCTCGTGGTTTGCAATAAAACGACTAAAATTCCCGAAGAAAATGAAGAAATCCTTAAATCCTCAATTTACGTCGGAAACATTATTGTTAAGATTTTAATCACTAAACATCTTTTTACATTCGCAATTTTCTCTCAGTTTTACGAAAGACGTTACATAAACAATTTGAAGACAAAATATAAATTTATAAAACAATGAAACACGAAAGTAATCATCGATATTCTCGTTTCAATGCCACCTACACATCGTTGCTTTAATTAAGAGGGATTTAACGGTGGATCGAAGGAATTGAATAGGATACTATATTCTTTCTCTCTCTCTCCCTCTTTCTCTTTTTTGCTGCAAAGCGTAGGCACTGCGATTCTCTGCGCTCAAGGCACACTCGATATGGGATGACTATTCTCACCGATTCCCTCTGTGCATAAGATATCCAACGTCACGGCTAAATGAACGGGCGATTATTAAGCTTGAAATTGCAAGATACGCTTCCAATATACCCGTTAAAACGTGCCCGGGATAACTCAAATTGATCCTCTCAACTTTTTTCCTCTTTTTTTGTTCTTCTTTTCTTCATTACATTCTACGAGAAATATTTCTAGTCAATTAAATGGAAATTGTGGATAATTTTTTATGCAATTTAAATTTCATGATTCGCCTATTTCATTATAAAAAATTGTAAATTTTTTGTTGAATTGATTTCAGGAAATTGATTAATTGGATTGAGAGGAGAGAACTGAGTTGCAGATTGGTAGACTATAATCCTAAAGTTCATACGTTTATTCCCGAAATATATGAAGAAAGATAAGGTTTATGAGAATTTCTCAAGAGACATTTTTTGTAAGCCATCAAGTTCTCAACGAAAAAGATCTTTTCATAATTTCTTCTTAGCCCATTCGTTCTCGAAATATTGATAAAAGTATCTCTAACGATTTTACTTGAAATCATGTTGAAAAATTTCATGGCGCATTTACAAAAAACGCGCGTCACACGCATATACGGCGCAGCTCAAGGACTAATCGCTTTAACGATCATAAAACCCTTTGAAAACAGCCACCAAAAATAGCAAATGGATCCAAAAGAAGAAAAACCTTAAAACAGTACCAAAAAAACGATGCAACATGTCATTTGAGTTTTGGAGGTTATTCTCGGCATTAGAAACGGCTATTTAGTTTCGTTAGTAATTGAAAGGAGGCTTTAATAACGCGCGATCTTAAAACGTGTAACAGCAGCTAAAGCCGCTGAGTTCCAAGGAACTCGTTTACTCTGTCCCATAACTTCGTGAAGAACGAAAAATACGAACAAGGAAAGAGAGAGAGAGAGAAAGAAGTGGAAGGAAGAATGAAAGGGCCCTTCACTGCTTGATCCATCATGCCGTTGAGATTTTTAAAGACGAAGACGACAGGAGAAAACTCTCGAGTGCCATAAAAATAAGGAAATAATACAAAAAATAAACAAGTGAAGTAAAACGTCGTTATTATCTCAATAGCTTCCAATAGTGTCTCCCGAAGAGTTCTCTCTCATTTTTTTCCTTTTTTCGTGTCGCTTTATGTTATTTTCACCGGTAACATTTGCCACGGTGGGCCCCGACGTCGACAGCTCGTTAATTTTATTGGCTTTGGCAATGCATCCGAAGCGCATTTGGTTCTACGTCATGAAAAAAAGGGGGAAGGTGAAAGTTTTCAACTGCAGGCATTATTAACAAGGAAGAAGCTACTCGTGTATATGTGAAAAATAGAAAAGAAACTTTTTGATATCGATCAATGTTTAAAGCTGACTGTTCAGTTGATACTTTTAGAGTAGAAATCATAGTTTTAAGGTCATTTTCCCACAATTTTTTTATGGATGAATTATAATTGAGCAAAGGAGTAAAACGTGATGTATTGATTTTGATTGAACGGGTACTTTTTTAAGAATATCTCCAAGTGTAACGGAGATCGTTAAATTTTTTCGTACTAACCATTTTTAGAGGTCTCATTCCGCTCTTCAAAGTAGTTTCTACGAAAATTATTGCACCTTGCTTAGATTTCAAGATATTCGGAAAAATGAATCTAGGAGTTTTTAATTTGGAGTTATTCTGAGTTTTTTCAACGGAAACGGATTTTTTTTAATGAAAAATGCGATTAGTTGAGTGCGGTATGCGATCAGATTGGAGAATATTTCGAAATTTTGAGAAGAATAATTGAATGAGATAATTTTATTGTCGTTTTGTAAACAGTTTTTATGGTTTTTATATCTACAAATCGATGGAAGATCGGGAAATTTTTGAGCTAACCTTTTTTGTAGCTCGAATGTGTCTCGACAAAAATTTCAATTCCCATTAAATTTCAAGATATAAAGTAAAAACTGAATTTGAAATAAATAAGCTGAGTTATTTCACTGTTTCACTTAATTGGAAATTCTTTAAATACCTGAGATCATCATGAGAAAAAACACGCAACGCTGTTTTTTTAATCTTTTCATCAAAAAAATTCCGGAATTTCCTGATGAAACTAACGCGTTAAAAAAAAAATTACTTCCAATTTTCTCAACGATAAGACTCAGTTTTTTAATTTGAATTACCCTTCTCATAGCTTTTCTCGAAAAGCTATTTTTTTTTACGAATGTCTCTGACTCTAATCGTCGCAGCGACTCACAGTCCATCGCAAATGGAAGCTGAGGTAATTCCCTATCGATTTTATTCTCCATCAGTCAATTTTCACTGAAGATCACGCTGCGACTATCAGAATGCGTTGATCCGCAAAAATTCAATAATTCGATAACCAAAGGTTTTTGAAAACAGTTAAAAAAACTTCCATTTTTTTCAAAAAATTTGACAGAAAAAATATTTGCAAATTTTAACCACTCAAAGCCAAAAAAATCAACGACCACCATTCCTTCCCAACAATTCATTAGTGGAAGAACATGCGTTGAAAACCTTTTTTATGGATTGATTTGCAAATATCTCCGGAGCGACTAAGTTTATAGGAAAACATCAAGAGAACTTTTCTGAAGCTCGCAAGATTCTCTGTGAAAACGTTCCTAGAAATTTTTCCCTAAATCGATTTTCTTCAAAGATATAGACGAGAACCCCTAAAAATCTCAAATTCAACAAAGAAAAAAAAAATTCTAAAACTTACCTGTATGAGGTGGGCAAAGAACAGGACGTAGGCGGCGGTCGCCCTCATGGCTTCCCTATAAAATCCCTCGACTACCGCATCACCACACTCTACACACGACCTCTTCGCTTTCTCCCTTCACTATCCCCGGAATCCAACGTAATTCACCACAATACAAAAACTCTCCACAAAAATATTCCTTCTTCGTAATTAAATTTAAAATATTCCTCCACAATTCGTCTGCACTCAATAATCACTGCCCACCGAAATCCACATCCAAATTGAGCTCCAACGTTATCCAATAAAATCACTGCACTTCTTTCTCACATTAAAAACCAAAAACCAAAGAAAAAAAAAAATTATTAAACCAGAAGAAAAAAGCACTCTCCACTTATCTCCGCAGTGTTAACACACGGAGTCCCTTTGTGTAACAGACAGGTGACAGTCTCTCTGCATCGAAAAGTCTCGCATTTAACCGCGTAATTGCTGTCGCACTTGGCACAATTTTTACGTTTCTTCACTTTTCTCAAAGGAACAAGAAACAACAAAAAAAACGCTTAATTAGCCTTCACTTTTGTCATTCAATTTATCTCTGTCGGAATGATTTCACCAAATTTTTGGGGGGAAATTTCCGATAAGTAAATAACTAAGGAGAGAAACAATGGACACTTTTCTGTTTGGCTTCTTAATGTTTTTGCGGCAAAAAAAAAATCATCCTTTTTTTGTTTCCTTCAGAAAATAATCCAAAACACTTTAACTGTCTTCTATTAATAATTTCACTATATTTAAATGTAAAATGAATAGCCGGTTGAGGCGCGGCCGAGGTGCCGGCAGGGCGATTCTGGCGACGCAACGCAAGCATGTGCATTGAAAATTGCCGGCTCCCACGACCCCGGCGCGCTCCACTTAAACGCTTTTTTTTCTTTAAAAAAAAAATCTTCACTATCTCTTGCACACACTTGGAACCCACGTAAAACCTGGAGGGCAGTTTTTCCGTTGTTTTTTCCTCTGAAAATCTTGATTTCACACACAGCACAGACACTGACGATTTAATCGATCACTTCACTTCGTAAAGTTTACGGAATCCAAACATAAGCCAAGTAAATATGTAAATGAAAGAGAAAAAAAAAATCATCGAGGGCTTTTGGTGAAACACCTGGTTATTTCCGCGTCTGTTTTATTCCCTTCTTCTCGTACTGCTCATCTCGAACAGCGTCCTTGCCGCAGGGACTGTGGCAGAGGATCGACTCCCTTATTTTCCTGTTTTATTTTTAAATAACTCACTCGTCTTTATCTTAATTCTACTCAGAATATTTTTCATCACAAATTGTGACAATCACTGAATTAAATTCACTTCACTGATAAAAAAACAAATTCGCACGTGTGTTTATTGAAACAAAATATTAGATGTTTGTTTTATTTATAAATAAATCCATGTGGCTATTTTATATTAATTTGATATAATAACGTTTATTTATTACATTGAAACAAAATGGGGCTTTTTTCATTTATTGAGAAGCAGCACCTCATAAAAGGATACACGTGAGTCGGTTGCTCCGGGGATACTGAATCGCAGCCGCGGGCCGGCCTCCAGGCCTCCCCCCCTCTCCCTTTACCAAGCATACAATTTCTACTGTGCCCCGTTCTTCGCAAGCACCCATGGGACGATCCCCCTCTTTCTCATTCTTTTTTTTTTTTTACTTTTTTCAAATGCCTTGGCTTCAACGTGTGTTTTGCCTTCAGCCAGGTTTAGTGGAGATGGAGTTACAGCATTGACTGGAGGGAGAAGAGAGAGAAAGAGAGGAGACCCCAGTGGCCCCATGGATTTGCCCCCTTAAAGTTTCTCTTGCCTTCTTTCTCATCTCCCGTGGGCACCGTAATCCATTCTCGGTCTCTCTCTGCTTTTTTTTTTTTCAGGTTTTCCCCCAACGGGCGATACTTGCAATGATGCCCTATCACCCCCCTCTTGGCTGTATGGAGCTTTCGTATCACCATTGTCCCCTCCTCCAATCCTTCTCCCACTATGAAAGAAATAAATCATGGTATCTCTATCGTACAAAATAGAGAATGAGACTTAACGTGAAAAAAAGAGTGAGAAGAGAGGGTAAAGGAAAAGACGTTTGGCTGGCAGTGGCCCCGCAGGGCATGGACGAATGTTAAGCTACTCTCTTGTGTCCCTCAGCCACAGAGAATATCTACTCGGCACTCAAACGAGTATCAGCAGCAGCAGCAGCAGCAGATACAAGAGAAGAAAAGAGACAGAGAGAATGAAGAGTTTTGCTCTGGCTGCCAGGAGCCGGGAGGAGAGAAGATTGCCCCGAAGAGATTTACCCAGAGGCAGAGAGGAGAGTATAAGAGAGGTTTTCCCCCCTGAGGGTCAAGGAACTCCCTCGGGAACAGGTTCACCTCCTCCCCGTTTGTCTCATTCCACCTTTCTCATACCATTAAGTATCTTTCTCTTTCACCTCTTGGGACCGCCCTGGTGTCTCTCCCCTCTCACTCTCATTCACTCTCTTTCTCTGTCTTTTCTCTCGAGGCTCTTATGTACCTTCGAAGAGTTTTTACTTATTTTGTCTTATTACTACGGGGCCCATACAAGCGACTTACCAGCTTATATACACGCGCTCACCTACCGTACAAGTTGGCAACGTCGGATCGTTTGGTTCTTTTTTTTTTCCTATTTTCCTATGTGATGGTAGAGTTTTAAACATTTAGGTTATGTTGAATTTGATCATTTTGAAGCTTACTTTTGTATTATCTGGAAAGATCGAAGGTTCTAGAAACCATCAACCCTCTATTGTAGCGCACGAAATTCTCTACAAAAAAGCTCTCTTGACGAATTTCGATAAACTTACTCATTTCGGAGTTATTGTTAAACCAATCATCATAAAAAAACTCAACTTTTTATTCATCAATTTTAATTGAGTTTACGTCTGACAAAGCGTGGGAATAATCGGTAGATGGCGCGCCATATGAAGCCATCACTACTCTGATGCACCTTTGAATCACTCTTCATCCTTTATTTGCCGATATAATTATGAATTTTTTTCCGATATTCACGTGCGAACGTATAATTAATATCTGCATTTAAATTTGACATTTCCTCCCGAAGAGGACGTACTTTCATGGGTCACTAAGAGAGGTTAAATTGATAGCTACGAGGAAATGGAAGAAAAAGAAGAGAATCGAGTGAAGCAGGGAGGAACGAAGACTGTTTTTTTTTTTATAAAATAAAAAGGAAGATATGCGTTACGCGGTCGAACGAAGAGGAGCTCGCGGTTTCGACAGCCAGCTAAGGCACATCTCAGTGGTACGAGTAGATTAATACTAGGATAAGCCGAAACAACGTTGTCCGGCAGTCACGCTCCGTTGAGTGCACACACAGTTTGTACATAGTGCTTGTTGATATAAGAGGGGAAAATCACAGTGGGTTTTTCCGGGGTGATGAGAAACGTGAATTCCAGACATTGCTAATTTTATGAGTCACTGAACCTTTCTCAATTTAATATTTTTTTGAGGAGAAAAAAACATGGGACGAAATGAATCTTCATTAAAAACGTTAGAGAAAAATGTAACGATCCACGACAAAAATATGTTCTTCATTTTTATTGAAAATTTATTTCTTCCCTTTCTTCCCCATTTATGTCAATCCCAATGAGCTGCGATAATTAGAACTGAAAACGTCCGGGAAAAATACGAAATAGTGAACTTTTGTTAATAAAATCGTTAAAAAAATCTCGAACAAACCTGTCGTCAATTTTACCTTATTGTTTCCAACACAGAAAAATAAAAATATTTCATAAATTCCCATAAGATAATTGTCAAAAACTTCTCTTCTTAAGAAAAAAAATCTTATCCAACTAAAAAATGAAGAACAAAGAATAAAATACCAATTTATTCTGCAGAGAAGCCACAAATAAAATGAACGGAAAAAATGAATCTTTATGGCACAAGGTTAATTAGTGTCAGTAAAAAATAATTGTTTTTTCTTTTTGAAAGTTAACTGAAAATACACGCGATAAGAGTTTGGTTAGAGTGTGTGCGTGAATCAAGACACACTGCAGGTATCCCTCGATGTATAGTAACTACGTGCCAGAGATACTGAGCCCCTCAATTACACTGAAATAATCCTTTGGCACGGGATCGGAGTGAGAATTCGAGTAAAGGACGAAAGAAGTCTCTTATCTAATCATTTTCACCATTGGCCTCGGTCCCAAACGAAAACGATCGTTACACCTAATCTTCCTTCTTTTGTATAACCACACTCCGTCCGTATCCCCTGATCCGGCGATCTCCTTGAGAGAGTAGGAATTTCGCTGATTTTTTATTGGCAACAAAAGCACGTTTCATGAACTATAGATTTTTGTGTGGTTCTTCATTAATCGAAAGATAATTGGAATGAAGGCAAATGGTATTGACAATACAGAAACCAAAATCCAACGAAAAATGTTTGTCTCTCCCATTTGAACAGATTTAATCAGTAGACTTTTCTCTATATTCAAATTATTTACAAGCATACTCGACTTGAAAGGTTTCCACCAGGTGAACGGCTGTATGTTTCAATCAATCTTCAACTGCTGATATTGATTGTAAATAATTGAGGTAGAAAAAACTCACTGAATCAAATTTGTCTCCATTGAAAAGACGATTATTTTTATTTGTAAATTTTTTGCATTTATCGAATAGCTTATGACATGTTGAGAATAAATGTTTTTTTTTTAATTACGTGGCATTCATTCCATTCAGTTTCTTGCTATTTGACCTCACAAGAACAGCCCATGAGAACGAAGGGAGGCCGAAAAATTGGGATGCAGTGCACTAGATGTGACTTTTTGTAACACGTGTATAAATAGTAGGACTATTCTGTACTAGTACCTGAAATTTTTTAAACGATGCCTATAGTCTCGGCTCGTCTTTCAAGGCCTTGTTACACCCGTGCAGCTTCTACTCCAGATATTACGAAAAATCTTGTTCTTTATTCGTGCGGAAAAGTGATATATGCACTTGTCATGAAAACTACTATTTAAATTGTGTAGTAACTTCTATACATAAATTTGAACGGAAAAAAATAAGAACAATCAATCATTAATTGAGCAATTAGAGGAATTATCTCCATGATTTTAAAACGAAAAAAATTTCTTCGTTGACAGATGGATCATAAAATTCTCTTTCATCTCCAATTAAAATTCAAAATTGATGAAATAAAATTGGGAGAAAAAAAAATGGGAATTTTACGTAATGAAGGATGAAGACAAATAAAAAATTGGTTGAAAATCGTTAGTTAAAGTCCCATTAGTAAAAATATCCCGGGGTTTGCTGAATCTCTTTCTCATCGAGACCATCAAGATGTCACCGTAGATGCCGTCTTGATATATTGAGAGTCAGGAGAGGATTTAACGAGTCTCAGAGCGAACATAACAAGTTGTGTGGAGAAATTTTGTCGTTGATTTCGAACACACGAAAAGCATTTTTTAAAATTTTTTATCTCGAAATGTCTAGAGGTTGAAACAGGTGACTTTTATACCTGAAATGTCTCTTTGGATAGTGAAAGAAAGAGAGAGAGAGAGAGAGGGCCTACCTGCTTGCAGAAAGATGGGTAGAAAATTATTGTGAGTTGTTTAGCAGAGGGTGAGAGATGACTATTATGTATCTTTTCTTCTGAATAAGCTAGTTAACTGTCAATTATCGGATTGCCAGACTGAGGGATAACCTGAGATTATTATCTGGGAAATTGAGCGTTTTTTTTTTGTTTTGACTTCTTGATGAGAAGTTATAATTTTAGTGGGACAAACAAAATCGTAGGATTCTCATGTTTTTTATCTTTTTAATAAAAATTTTGAGAATAATATTTGGAAACATTTGGAATGGTAATTGCCGATTTTTTTAAATAAATTGAAAGTAAGAATTGGGAAACTTAATACCAATTGATAAACATTTTATGCGTTAATTTCATTGAAAATTGAGTCATTAAACAAATTGTCAGAAAAAATAATTACATCATCTTCTTTTCTTTCACCTTAATACTGTTGCTACCAACTTTCTATTTCACTCTCACTCATAGTCTCATTTCATATATTCCCATAAAAATGAAATTATTTTGCTGTCAATATATTTTCAAGGATTGTAGAACGACACGAAACTTTATTTGCAATCTTTCACGTGGAAGAATCAGCAAATCTCGATTCTTTTATAAATGGCTCTTTGATACGTGAGTTGTATATTAAATATTTTTCCAATGGCCACTCTTATGTACTGCAAAGAGAGGAGGGAGGGAGGGGGGGGG
>JABSMS010045045.1:0-23517 GCA_018902275.1 Aleiodes sp. PSUC_FEM 10030003
ATGCACTTGTGGGTTATAATGCCTCCATGCGTTTACAACTTTTTTAATTATATACTCAAGGAAACGTATCCTGCACAGTTTAATTGCTAAACTACTGTAACAACCTCTGTGGAATTTCAATATACCAATTAAAATGAGAAAAAAAACCGCACGTTCGTTAGGTATTGGTTGAATGATGAATTTTATTCACACCTTGAATAAACTTTTTATTATTTTCTTACGGCTTCTTCAAAAATAATAAAGAAATATTGAATACTTTGTTGCGTAAATTCACAGTGGAAAGAATGAAATTATCATAAAATTATAGCATGCTAATATCTGTGAATATTATTATACATTAGCATTTGACAATTATCCTTGAATGTTCACCGAATGTGCCCATCAATTTCCGTATGCCCGCATTTCCTGCGGTTCATATAAAGATAGCTGATAACATTTAATGGTCGCTCTATTTGCAATATCTAGCTATATAACACTGCGAAAATACATTAATACGAAATTAACTCGTGTGATTATCGAGTGGGCTTCCTTGCAATACCCTCATTTTTAACTTCGATAGAGTCGCGTTATGTTTTAATTTTTTTTTCCTCTGAGCGTTTAATTATTTTTTTAAAAGAAAAAATGCAATAATGAAGAAGAGTCAGTTATACGCGTTACGTGTATGTGAATTTCTCGTGTATGAATATTTTACATGGGAATTGTATTCAGCCTCTAAATTAATCGACCATTTATAAATAACTTACGCATTGTGGTGTCTTGTGTGCGGTTGTGGGGATTTTTTGGCACCCCCTCCTGTGAAGACTGTTGCGCGTTGCACTTTGTCACTTCGTGGACACCCACGAATTACACGGAGGGAACGGTGTGGGCGAGCGCACACGAGGCACAAAGGCGCGTGCATTTTCACGCTGGAATTAACATTATTTCAAGTACAACCTTCAATGAAATAAGATAAGAACTTGGAAAAAGGAGAGGATACAATAAAAAAGAGGGAGAAACTTAAAAAAATTGAATGACATGACTGAAAATCTTCTGATGTCTACTCTGGTAAATAAGTGCATTAAACTTCATTGATAAATTCGGAATAATGACAGGAGCGAGAGTAGAAAAACATAAATTAAAATTCTTCCTTTCTCGAGATACTTAGTACGGAGAGGAAAAATTTTCTGTCAATAAATATAAATTGTTAATTAGTTAATTTGTGTATGTTGAGGAACGAAAAGTGGAATCGTTTAGTTCAATGATTTACAGACTCTGTTGAATAATAAGCGTGTTTTGAAAACTTTAAAGTATGGGGTATAAAATTTGTACATTACTTTTGCACACACGCTTGTATTAAATCCCAACCGTTGGTTATAAATCCTCAGTGTCTTCTTGGTTTCTATTCCTCTCTTCACAATGTCCGTTTTCCCCACGGTATTTTCATACGCTAAATTTAGTTATTGTCACTATACTAGTATATTAAATCCCTGAACATCTTCACATCATCATCCAAGAATCGCAGGAATTTTCAGTTAATCATTTTGAGGCTTTCAGGAACATTTCAACAATTCTTCAAAAAGAATTACAGTATCGTATAATTCCAGGAAAAATAAAATATATGTAACTTTGCTGAAATTACTGGAAATTCTTTTTCAATTTATCATTATTTTTTCGTGACAAGGCGTTGTCATAATAATATGGAATATTTTCAGTGGTCAAGTGTTTTGAATTTTTCGAAAGGGTGGGGATCGAAATTTATAGATTCAGGTGTGAGAATATTGAATTCTTCCTAATTCTACAGAAGGCAAGAGAGCCTCGCCCACTTGTTTGCCAAGGGTGACATGTTTTTACCTGCTCTCAATTCTCAAGTTAACCTTCCTGACAAACCAATGAATATGTGGCACAAATTGATTTATTCATTCTGTGACCCGTGGATTTCTCAATCGCAGGGGAGTCCACATAGAGACACAACTATTTGTCATTCATCAAAATATCGTGCATCTTATTCAATATCTATCGATTGATTATGATCATCATCGTTGGAGGTCCATGTATTCTAAATTGATTCATTCGATGATTCTTTTTCCTTTGAAAATAAATCAACAGAGGAAGAGACCCTGTGTGTTTGAATAGGATTTCTTATATATTATCTTAAACTCCACGAAAAAGTAAATATTGTCACACGTGTTTTAGTGACGAAACGAATCATAAAAATCAATCAACTTTTTATCATAAAATAAATTTAAAATTTTTTCATTGTTATTTTTGTTTTAGTCACATCAGGAGGAAGATCTATCTGATCCAGACCTTCAAGATGAGGAGAGTGGTGAGGAATTACCGCAGCAACCACTTCAGGGAAATACTCACTCCTCTTCAGACACAACAACAGTCCCAACTAGTACTCCTACGCCACTTACACACTTGAATAGTTTAATGAGTGCTCATCATCCACATTTTCTATCAAAACTCAAAATGGAGGTAATTAATGATACTAATAATTGATTAAATCTACGCAAGATAGAGATTTGGAGATAGTAAGATTTTTTCAGTGTTTTCATTGAAAAATCGGGGGAACTTTGGATATGGATTATGAAAAGAAAAGTATTTATTTACATTTCATCAATATTTCATCATATATTATTATTATTCATGTAATAATAATGAAATAATAATAATTCATATAATAATAATTGAAGTATGGAGAAATTCAATTTGTAGAATTTGCGAAACGTCAATTCGGAGCCATCATTATTTGCCATATCGCGTATGTTTAATAGATTTTTCATGAAAACTGAGCGAGATGTCGTCTTATATCAACGCCGAATAGTGATTTTACTATAATAATTTTTCTTCCAATTATTTCTCGAGAAAAATCAACAGAATCTTCATTTTAATGTAATTAAATAAAAACTCACTTTTTTGCTAAATTCTCTGTTCAGTTGATGCTTAGGAAAAAAATGATACACAATGGTACCTAATACATTGATCTATCAAATATCAATTCCACATTCAATAAGATTCTGACACATGTTCTCAAGCAGTTAACTTCACCCCAGAAAAATTACTGCGAATTACTTTTTATATCATACTCCATTTAATTTCTCTGAAGAATCCATTAAACATACATGAAATTAACAGGAAATTTTCAAAACATTTTCAACAATGAATTTATTCGTGAAATTCATCTGTCCATCTCATCGTAATATTGAAGATATCTTACTCCAAACATTTACCCCAATTTTTCTATTACTTTATCCAGAAACCTTCTTCACTTCAATGATTTTTAAAAAAATATTCTCTTTAAAATCCAGCCAAACGACATGGATCTTCTCAACAACAAATCTGGCCTCGAAGCTCTCCAAGCTGCAATTGGAAGTGGTAGCTTCAATCTTCCATTTACATTTCCACCCCCAGCTGCCTTTCTCACTCCACAACATCCAAATAATAATCCACAAACACCAGGCAGTGGTGGCGGTGGCGGTGGTTCAAACAATGCTGTAACCTCATCCGCTAGTTCACACTCTAGTGAGTCATCGCAAGGCTCAGCGCGAAATGTAAGTGATGCCCGTGAGGGTACTGGCCAATCACAAAATACAAACAATTCAAATTCACATCAACAGACAAGCTGGAGCTTCGAGGAGCAGTTCAAACAGGTGCGTCAGGCAAGTATCTAAAACTGTCTGCAATATTTTTCTAACTTAGCAATTAGATGGTCCCACTAACATAACCACGATCTCCATTATTTTAGAATAGAAATCTATGCCGATTTATTTGCAATAGTAAAAAATTGACATTTTTTTGAATTCCATTCTAATCCTTAGTATTATAAAACAATAAAATCTCTATTTCTGACAGAAAGCAAATAATGATCAACGATCTCATTCAATTAACGCGATTGACCATTAAAAATATTCAGAAAACCATTTACTCACATAACTGCGAATTACAAAGGTTTCTAATTGCCTAATGTAGCATCAAAAATAACCCCTTTTTATTTTTGAAAAATATACTACGATTACATTTATTTTCTTATTTCATTTAAACTACTGAATTACAAGTTTTAACGTGTCGGCTTGGCTTTTAATTAATGCAATGAAATAGCCAGTTAATTATTATTTTTACACCGGGAGCGAGATAATTGCCCACATGCTCACATTGGTTTGTATTCTTTCATGAGTCAAACAAAGATAGAATGAGTGTAAAACTTATAGAATTGGGCCCAAAGAAAGAGGATCGCGGGCTTGTTAACGCTTTTTGCCCAAGTTTAAATCGCTTTCAAACCTCCATACACAGGAGCGAAAGAAGGGCGGTCAGGTATATTTATCCTTTTTTCGGTTTTTGTGCACCCTACAAAGAGGGAGGGATGAGGTGTGGTAATGGATTACCATTTAGATTGGTATTATTCGCGTATACGATTCTTTGCATAGTCTCCCATTGCAATTAAAAAAGAGAAGAAAAATTAGATGAATTTGAATATTTCAAATTTTTTAAACACTTCTTTGACTTCATTTATTCTGCAATGAGACAAATCGCAAATGTGAGACCACATAAGACGACATATAGAGAGATGTAGATTCGGATTTTTTCTTTTGTTTTTAATTCTTTATTTTCACTGAGGATGAAGAGTAATAGCACGAAAACGAGAACGATATACAAGAGACGTGAAACGAGGATAGGAATGAAAATGAAATGCTCCACCCACTCGAGTAGAGAAAGAGAGGAGATGAAACTTTGCGTCTCTTCTCTCGCATCGCATCCATCATTTGCCCGTTGGAGGGCGTACATTGCACGGTCTTTAATCTTTTCCCCATCTTCTCTACGTCGCTCTCGCGGTCTTTCACGTCACGTCTATAGCTACGGCATTATCTTTGTTCTATTTTTCCAGTGTTTCAGGCATCAATACACTTTACAACTGAGTGATAAAAAAAAACGTGTAAACTCACTGAAAACATTGCAATTGATACAGCGAAAAAACTGTTAACGAGGTTTCAGTGAATTTTTCAATGATTTAACGAATAATCGGATTTTGCCAATTTTTAGATTTTCCTGGAAATTAGAATTATTTGAATTTTGATAAGTACCTGTTTTGAAATAATTGAATAAAAATCTCAAAATAATTGACGATAATGCCAAGCCTGTAGTTGATGACTGGCTGCATTGTGATTTATAGATTAAGTTAAAATGGCCAAGTGCGCCAAATATAAATACCAAGCTAAATCCAAAAATATTCTCAACCAAACGATTTCGTATACACTACTTGATAGATCCCGGATTACACTTAAACTGAATAAGTGAAAATTAGGGAGGTATCATTGTAGTCTAGACAGACAGGGGGGCGAGAGGGAGGAAAAAGGGGCAAATGAGAGAACAGAGACTACGGGGATAAAAGTACTTTGGACAGTTTTATGGTCAGTTGGTTATTGTCTTGAAATAGGATGGTGTGTGCGCGCACTCTGCCCTGGGCCCTCAGAGGCCCTGGCGACTTCAAATACCTAGCCTATATTTTTGCACATTGGCCTCCGCCAATCATTCACTCGTCTATATCAAAATTGCGAAAATATATTCAACGTAAGAGATAAAATTTGTTCATTGTAGAATAAAAATCAGTGGATTCCCCTTCGCAGTTGAATTCTATGCATTGGACACAATGTAAAATTCAACCAATACATTTTTCCACATACATATGCACAGTACTGTGTGTGGCTGTAGGAGCTACCCAATGGGGGCCCCCAAGTAATACTGTAGCACTATACTTTGCAGCCATTGTGAAATAACTCGTAAACCTGCAAATTGCCGGCTATTTTGCTTCCATATACCTCTTCGTAAATGTGTGCATGTATTTCACGTGTGTTAGATGGTTTGGTTTGCTGTTTTTTTTTCTTTCTTTCTTTTAATTCTTTTATACCAATTGCTTACATGTGTACAAACTATGCATATGCATGTGTATGCATACTGTCGATGAGAGAGGAGCTCAAGGGGGAGTGTAAAATGAGTGATACTTGGGCAAAGAGAGGGGTTGAAACGAGACATTTTTGGAGTGGGGATGAGGAAGAAAATACAACGAACACTTTCATGATTTCAAACTCACACACTGATTCATTCACTTGAGCCTTGTTCATGCTTATGGCGGGCGTGCCGAAACCAACTCCTCATGAGATCCGCCTTTGTGGCGAACATTATATTATTCGCTTATTACTGCCAAAGTTCGCTCACTTCATTCAAGCCTTTATTAAAATTTCTTTTAACAGTTATCACAGTATATGTCTGTGTATGCTGAATTAACGCTGAGTTATCATCGTTATTATGCAGATGTATTATCATTATGTTAATAATGAACTAAAATTTTAAATCCTAGCTTTCAAACCCGCGAGTTTAGTTTTCTATGATAATTTTCTCTTCCTGAGTTTTTTTCCTCAAGACTTTGGAAATTTTTAACGCTGTTGAACTATTTTCTTTATTCAAATTCTTTTATTCCTATTGAAATGAATTCACATAATATTTCCTCGTTTTTATTCTGAAAATGATAGAGTTTTGTGTGAAGGTTCTGTTTTCGTTATCATTCGTTAAAAAAATTATTCATTACCCGTACGTGAGCATGCATAGATATCCAAATTGAAATTGACCTCGGAATTTCCCACGGGTATTCTATTGTTTACATTTTTATTGGTGGCTCAAATACATGTTTTATTATGATTTATGAAATGTCGAGTTTTTTTTCAGAATTTTTCTTTTGTTTTCAACTTTGATTTTTTTTTCCTTCGCATTTGTTTATTGAAATAAATTAGACGTTTTTAAACGTCAGTGTGATCAATATGACCTGGATTTTATCATGAATATTATCTTCAATGACGTGAAAATTTATGGGCTCCCGCGTACTCGAGAAATCACAAATTTATTATGCAGTTTGATGATTCACGTCTGGTATAAAAATTTCAGTGGAGAGAATGCTCATTCGAAATTAACCGGATTAATAGAAAAATCAATTCGTGGATTGAATAGAATAATTCTTCAAAAATCGCATTATATATTGATATTATTTATAAAACTTCAACGTGTTTTTTTCATTTAAACTCAACCTATTTTTTCATACATATTTTCATTCTTTCCTGCTTTTGTGTTATCGCATTCCAATATGAGTCATTTGAAATTGGAATTATTATAAACTTTTGCTATTCTTGAAATTCATTAAAAAAATTGCGCATTTCGATGAAAAAAATTCATCAACTATCCATTTTTATAATTTTTTTCGTGAAATTATTTGTTTATTGCATAATCAAAGGCTATTTATATTAAATATTCTGAAAAATGATCGTTTTTCTCGATTTCTTAAAAATGGGTACCTCTTCATATTTTTTAATTGATCATGGGATGAGCTCAATTTTGTCATCAAAATAACTGAATACTGATCTTCATAAGACAAACGCAAAGAAAAGGCATTAAGAGAGAAATCTAAGCAGAAACATGAGATTTTTTATTTTAAAAAAAGTTTGTTTGAAAAATTTATTGGAAATAATATCAAATTAAGGGTATAATTTCTCTCATTTTCTGTAATTGTCCATTTTATCCCACGACCCTCTATAACTTCTTCAAAAATGCTCAAAAATCCATTCAAAACTACCTAAATCGATGGAAAATGAGCTCATCTCTACGTTGGTCTCCTATTTCTCGCATTCCCACAATTAGAACCGAAGATATTCGCGAAAACTGGGAATTTTCCAGAGCGGAAAAGGTTGAGTTTTCAATTTTTTGGCTACGACAGTAGAAATTTTTCTGAAAATGTTTTCTATGGCAAGTTTCCTCAGCTTTTCAATGGAATTATTGGTGAACTCCTGCCTCAAATAATCCCAATCCCCTCGAACAATTCTGATTACTGAAAGTATTCAAAAATCCAACTAAACTGCATACCTTTTACACGCAAAGTCCGTTTTACTCATTCTTCCCCTATATCGAATTTCACATAATCCGTAAGAACAGACCGGACTCAAGAACAATTTTCCACCATCCTTTTAACGATCTAATTTAAATTTTGAATTCCTTTTAAAAACATTAAATGATAGTGTATTATTACCAACTATGGATTCTCAATATTAGTATAATAATTGGATAAGGTCGTAAACGCCTCGGTGAGCTGTATACTGTTCAATGGCAAAACTGACTTTTGCCTCGTTGAAAAGTATTTTACGCTTTATTTTGTATCCAACACCTCTACTTCTATCCTTCGCACTCCACCTTCGCTATTTAATTCTTTTTCTCTCTCAGTCTCACACGCACACAATATTATCCAACTCGAACAGATGTATCTCAAAAGAGTACCCTGAACTTTCAGTATCTGAACATAACCAGGTATCGTCTCTCCGCTTTTATGTACACTCACTTCCTCTCACTCTTCCACTCGATACAATTTTTCTCCTTAAAGTCGTAAAATAACTGAGTGGCAAGACCACACTGGTTCGCGTAATACTAGTGACTCTTCTGAAAATAATTGATGGATAGAACTCCAACCAAATGGGCTTATATTTTCTATGCAATCATTTGGAATAATTTATCTTCCAGTCATTCATCTCATTTTGTAAAAGTAATCTAAAAATTAGTTTAATTGTTCTGAATTTTTTTTAGAAAGCTACTCTACATAACTGGTTAATTTTTCACACCTTTTGGATAATTTTTTTCTTATTTTTATCAAGATTTTCAAACCAACCAAATGATTCTAATCTTTTTCAACACATTTCTCATTCTCTTACCTTATTCTTTTCGTACCAAACTGCTAATAATTTCCGCGTGAGACAATGGACAAAGGTTATCGCGACGTATTTTATTATCTGTAACGGAGCGAAAATATGAGTGAGAATGAAGGCGGAGCTCATATTATTGTGAGTGAAAAAAAAAGAGTGGGGGATACGAGTTGCCTATAACAATTTGTCGTTAGTACGAGTGATGGGTTAGGTGGTTCGTTAAACCTTGAAGGAGAAAGAAAAATAAAATAAAAATAAAGCGCACTTTGAAGGCATGGGGAATCGCAGGATGTGACGAGTCGGTGGTCAAGTCGCACGAGTAAAGAAAAAATATAAAAGGATTTGCTAGTGAAAGATTGAGAGAGATAGATTCACGGAAGTTTTTGCGTTATCATGGAAAATCATTGGATGCGTTGAGTACAAGAGTTCACGGGCTTTCAAATAATTTTCAATAATTCAACGCATAAAAATGATTCAACTAAACCAAATTTTATTCAATACATTTTTATTTATATTCACTTCTTTGTATATTTCAATGAACAATACGCATTCAACCATAAAAATAAGTCTTATTCACAAATTTTTAATAAAGGTCAAATTCAGAATTCATGGAGAACGCGGAACGTAATACCTTGAGAATGATATTTTGACCTCAGTTAACATACCAAAGAGTTATAACATATATATCATCAATTCACTCAACTATATACCTGTAAAATCTTAATATATGTGAGTATTTATTGTAGTTTATAACGACGCCGGAGTCTGTATCCCAAAGTATCACACACACGAGAGTGACGGAGAGAAGCGGGGATATCATTTGAATTTCAATGAATGATGTGGGTGCAAGTGTCGCCCGTATTCATTCACCGATATTTATCAATGCGCCTGTCTTGGTTTGTCCTCCATAAAACCGTCCTGTGATTTTCTTGTTTTCTCACTCTACTCTCCTCTGAGACTCTGAGACGAATGCAATGGAGTAAGAGAGATAGAAAAAATAACTCGGTGGTATCATCTCTTGCATTCATGTTTTCACGTATGAAAACACAAAAAGAAAACCAAAGATCATCTCGTGATCCTCTATTGTGGTTTTGTGATATCCTAGGTATGAAAATGTTCATTTCTCAGTTCGAGGTCTTGGACTTTGGTTATTGACAGATTGTAGAAATACAATAGAACAAATGATTTATTTGAATTTAAAATACTTTATTATCATCGAAAAATCAGATTTTCCCAAAATCTTCTAAAGCTATTGAATTAAACAATAAAAAATCAAAATTATCAGACAGTTAAACTATTTTTCTCCTTATTCATTTAGTTTTCGGCTTAAAATTATATCAAAGGCTTCAACAAATTCTCTCTCATAATTTTTGAATGACAAATACGTCCCTTTTGACGCATTATGCATCCACAAAGTGTTACGAGCATTTATTTTCCATGAATGAATACTCAAATAAAAGTTAGGGAACAAGAAGAATAGGATGATGAATAAAAAAAAATAATAGAAAAAGAATAATTGAATCACTTAATATCACAGGTGACAATGGTTGACAAAAATCCAGTTTGACTCATCCACTTGTCGTTTAAAATATATCACGTATATATAACTATAAGGTATTATTAATTAATTCTCGACGACATACTTGATTTCACGGTTCAAAACGGTTAGAGGACAAAAACCCTTTTTACGCCCACTTTTTCATTCTTTGAGAGATGTATATATATATTTTTTCACTGTGAGGAATGAAGAGATTTTTCCAAGGCGCAAAGAGGAACGGTGTTATTTCTTTTGACGATAAAAAAAAAAATTAGAAAGGGAGACGATACTCTGGCGTGCATATAACAGAGTATGTACGCGCGTGCGTGTAATATATGCAGGTGCCATTGAATCCTGGCTTTTTCGTCCTCATATACGGCTCATCCATCAACAGTCGAATATCATGAGCCAAGAATATATATTTCTTTATATACGCCCTTTCTACAACTTTCAAAGAATTCCTCATTTTTTTTTCATCATTTTGTTCTTTCTCCTTCTTTTTCTTCTCATCTACTCCTTCTTTGAACTTGTACATGAGTACTTCGAGGTTTTAGAATATTTTCTTTTGTTTTTCTTGTTCCTTTTTTTTTCTTTATATTTTGTTTATCATTTGACACGCCAGTAGGTACCTGAAATGAATTATTCATGTATTTTTTAAATCGCGTGAATCTTACAGACCCAATTTCGAAAATAAGTATAAAAAAAGAATAATGTTACACGAAACCTTGGATAATTTCAATGACGGAAGTAACGATGATATGACAATGAAAATATGGAAAAACAAAATTATACTGGATAATAAAGAGAAGCTGCACATGTTCAACAAAGCAGGTGTGGATTTCAATAAAATGAAGTACTGAATTATTATTTGCGAAAGTTAATTATTCGCAATATATATTTCTTCTTCTCTAAGGATAGAAAACCAATTTTCAAACTTTCTACAATTAGTAATTACATCACATTGTCGATAATAAATCCAAGGCCCTTTTCAATTTCTTTATATTACTTGAAACATTGTCCCAAAAATTGAGAGAGCAATGTGTAATTTGCCTCTCCACTTACTTCATTCATTGCACCAATTATCATTCATGAATTACCGTTAATTTGGAACTGTTAAAATCGCGTCGGGATCGGCGTCCTCTTGTTAAATGTAGGGGAAAAGAAAAAAAAATGAGGAAGAAAGACTTGAAACACAGATGAGGAATAATTCACAGCAGCAATGACACCCAGCAAACGGAAACAAAATTTCTTAGGTAATTGGATGATTGCAGTCTCATGATTTTGTGTTTTGTTTTTAATGTTTTGTTGGACTGAAGGAAAAAGGATGAGAGGGAAAAAAAAGAAAAATAGAGATTTTAGATAAAGGTGGAAGAAACGGATGTGGCAAAGATGGAATTGTAACAAGTCCCGATTATCCTTAATTCAGCCCTGTTGGCTTTCCAGAGTATGAAATTCTGGGTGTGTCTCAATACTTGTGCATACAACATTGGATAAATTACTACCAAGTAATTCTCTCGCTTTTGTCTACATCTGACCCATCCATTTTGCTTCATTTTGTCCATCCATACACTTTTTCTGCAAGCAATAATACAAAGAAAAATTCCCAATGCTTAGCGCGCCACTATCTCATTTCAATTTTAACGCGAACAAGAATAAGTGAATTTGAAGAAAAAGAATAAAGAGGGAAAAATATTAATGCTCAGTTACGAAATTATGTGTTTCATGTGAGACTTTAAAAGAAAACAAACTGATGGTCTCAATGCATTTAAAGAAGAAGAATGGGGGACGCGTGCATATGAAGTACAGAGGTTCCTCAGCCGGCCGGAAGAGCAATCTCATTCCTCCATTATCCACTTCACTTCTCGCCTGTTTATTTATTTATTTTTTCCCTTCTTTATTATTTTTCTCTCCTTTCACAATGCAAATGAATAAAAGAGTTTATTTCGTATGGTTTTAAAATTATAACAAAAGTTTTGCTCTCGAATGTAGACGCGTGGGTGACGAAAATTTGCCTAATAGTTTGTGATTTCGTTTGAAAATTTAACGTTGAATAAAAGAGAACGAAAATTAATGAGTAAATGGAGGGTAGAGCGATGAGGAGGCACGAGAGAAAAAAATAAGTAGATGCAACTGGAGATGAATCTGGAGAAAGAGGAGGACAGAGGGATCAGGGGGAGGAGAAGGCTTCGGGCTTTTGACACCGACATGTGTCGGTCGTCTCCCCGTGAGAGATCTAAGACCGGACTGACTTCCGCTAATCCGAGAATCGAGCCTTTTAATGCCCCACGAGAAGTTTTCGTGATTATAAATATCAGAGATACTGGGAATCACATGGGTTCCTCCCTGCAGTGTCTAGACTTTAAATGAACATGAGCAAAAAGCGAGTCATTTTAATAAAGCATCTTTGTAAAAAAAAATCAGACTGTTGTATCAAAGCTTCATTAAAATTCCGTAATCATTAATCAAATGAATTCTTCGGAATTTTTTACAGTTAATAATTATAACGAATCATTCTAATTATTTGATTTGTTTAGCTTATTTTTGGCGGGCCGAATTATCTGGTTGCGAAGGAACAACATTGTGGCACGTGTCAATTCAAAATTGTTGTGAATAGATGAAGAAATGAAAGTCTCCTTCAAGTAGGGACCGAAAAAAAAAATAAGGATTCAGGAACGGAGGGAGTCTGATCGCTTGGTGTGATAATTTTAGTACAGTAGCTTGGTTAGTGTGTATGAGTGCGGTCCAGATGCTTGAGCGATGCCTTATAGCATTGTTGGACGACACGCGGCAACTAATTTTAGAAACACCATAGGAGGAGATCCCCAGATGAAAAGCACCCTTTCCGTGTTTTTCACTAATACGAGTTTTGGAAGAAATTATTTGAATTTTACTCATGGCTTTGCTTGGTTAATGTCCCTGTGATGTTTCACAAAAAATATCAGTTATCCTCCTTCATTTTTCATGCATCAGGAGTAATCCTGTATCGCCGGATGTTGGATATATATCTTGAGGGGTTATTTCTCCATCTATTTTAGTTTTATTTAATTAAAGAAAAATGAAGAAGGGTAACTCGAAGTTCATCTTGAACATAATTAGGGAGATTGAAAAGAATTTTGATTGATTCATTATTCATTCAATTTTTTTTCAATTTCAATTTTATGTGTAATAGAACAATGGAATGAAAAACTCCAGGAAAAATTCAAATTTTAGAAAGAATAAAAAATAAAAATTTGACTCCGAGAAGAAGATATAACGCTGCGTGTGACGGGTGAATGGCAGGTAGTGAGCAAAGAGCCCCAGCAATGTTTGAAAATAACGTCGTGTTTCGTTCCGAAAGATTGTTTTTCAATTTCGTGGCAGTCTCGCGGCACTTTCTGAAGAGATGTGTGCGCTGAGGGGCCATCTTCTATTTTTCTTTACTTCTTTTTCGTCGTTAAGTCGTGGGTGATGGGGCTTATATATCGGTGTCTTCTGAAATACTAGGAATACAACAACAAAATCCATTAATACATACTTAAATTTATCAAAGCACAACTTATCACGTGTTTACATGTATTTTGACGTCAATTTGAAATTTCAAGACAAGTTTAACAAGGAATATGATTGATATACGATAATATCGTTTGATCTTGATGAATATTTGAATCAATCAATTCACATCAAATGAAATAATTTCCAAATTAATGGAAAAGCGTACCGAAAATAATTAAATTACCAATAATTCCGTGAGACCCACGCAAATGTTTGAGCATTAAGTATCGAGGGCTCGAAAGAGACGATTGCGAGTACATGAAGGGGGAATGAGGGTGGGGAGGAGGGGGAGGGGGCCCTGATACATCGTGCGTCGTAAACTGTTAAGTACCCAAGAACAAGTAGAAATGAAGTTGGACGGCAAAACTGGCAACGCTTCTCTTTCCGCGCGCGGAAAAGAAAAATAGGGTCGTGGGACGGAAGCGGATGTAGCGGCCATAACTTCTGGACGTACTATGCAGTACACAACTGTAGCCAATAAAGGTAGTAGCCATCACAGAGGTATTAAATTCTCCCTCCATTGAGACCAAATATTTTTGCTTCTATCCTTTTTATCTTCTTCTATCATTGGAGATGAGAATTTTCATCGAATAAGAATTGACGGATTAACGAGTCACTTTACAATGCTGTTATTATTATAGACAGATACGTGGAGCCATCGAGTATCAATTTATCATTTTGATATTAATCACGAAAATCGAATCAATATGAGAGAATGACTGATCGCTCGATTTAATGCTCCTTAACAAACTAGTATAGAAACGATTCAAATGGATTACGTGAAAGTCATTAAATGTGTTCGAGGCGTTCATTTTTTTAATATAACGCTACACGCCCCTGTAGAATATTTTCAAATGAATAAGAGATGGATAACAGAAAAAAAAGGAAAAAAAAAAGAAATGATCCATTGATTATAAGGAAGAGGATGGATGAACTTTAGCCTCTACATTTAATCGATCGCTTAACGACCTCAACTCGATCGCAAGATGCTAATTAATACAGTCGACACAATGAAAAATGGTTCAGAGCACGAGCCAAACAGCTAGTCAGTTCTCTTTTGCAGCATAATTTATTCATTCTCGCATGTGGAAAAATGCCAGAGTGATGTTTTTTTTGTTGTTTCTCTTGCTTCACATATTCTCGTTCAACTCAATTCTTGACGAATATTTTGTAATTGCGTGAATCGTACGCCCACAATAATGTATGAGTTAAGTAACGTTCAAGTTACTATCTGGAGCGAATTACGAAAAAAAAAGAAATCCTGTTGAAAATATTCGCACTTTTTGATGGGTATGATGAACAAAAATAGACTGTTCCATCAAGAATTTCCCTGGCTAGCCGAAGAGCCATTTATCATTGGTCATCAACTTGAATTCTCTCTCATCCGAGTTGTCTCTCTTTTTTTTGCATTAAAAAAGCAACTTTCATTCATAGGAAAAAGAACATTGATGAATCTCAACGCGACCATATAATTTCATTCAAATAAACTTTTTTTTTCATACGAATGATTGATCAGACGGTCTCCTGCCAAGTGTGATCTGGTTGAAATACCTGGTGGAATGAGTCATTAACGCGTCAAACGAGGACATAACATGCTCCTTATATACCTGTATATATCAATTCAGTTGAATTTCACGTGTATACAAGTAAGAAAGAAAAAGATAGGAGAAGAAGAGAAGACAGAGTGATCTATTCACAGTGCATATTCATAGATCAACGATATATACACAAGGAAATCCAAGGAGTCGGTCTCGTTCAAACAGACCGTAGTCCGCCCCACTCCCATTCTAAAGTTTGTTCTTCATTACAAATCCAGTTGAGGGAGTTCGAGAATGTTTCTTTCTTTTTTTATTATTATTATTATTCAATATTCACGTCGTCACTAATCAAGACAAATTGAAATCTTCTTCTTGCCACTTGTGCCATTCAAATGTACGAATAGTTTTCAAAGTTTTCTTTTGTTCAATGCTGTATAGTTGTTGTATTGTATAGAGTTCCCTTGTGGTTTTTTTTCACAATTTCATAGTGTTGGTGTGCCGCGCGCGTGATTTAAGTTCTTGCATCTTATTAGCTGGATAATGGAAGGCCCAAGAAACAGGCTGCCGAAGATCGTTCAGTGAATCCGTAATACGTTCGTTCCTTTTATTACACGTATACTTACGAATATAATAACGAGAAATATCATAAAGACACCATTCCTCTTTACCCTAACGCATCTGCATGAATTTGTTCCGTCTCGTGGAAATGTATGATATTCTTCATTCTTTACGTAGCTCTTGTATGTTGAATTGTTGATTATTTTTTTTAGGAATTTAATATTCTTGGAGAACTTATGGATCTAATTTTCTCGGGGATCATACGAAGATTTGAGCTTTTTATTAATCATTGTTTTGATATGTTAATTAGAAAAAATCGAAGTACTCTTGACGATGGAGGCTGCAAGTATTTGATTGACAGGTTAAAGTTGAATGAGTCACTCTTCAATATTCCCTCGAGCAATGCAAATTAAATCGCTTCAAGCTCACCAATAAGATACAGTGGGATTGAAATATTGAGTTATTAATTCTCCTTCAAATTCAAGGTTAATTTTTTAATAATTCTGTAATTTTAATGTTTCTCCACAAATATTTGTGTTTTTATTGAAATGAAAATTATAAAAAATCCGAATACTTACAAGCAACACCTGCAAATGAGAGCAAAAAGATACAAAGCAGCCGTTGAAACTGAAAGAAACGCGAAAGAGCGAAGGAAAAACAATCTAACGCAAAGTTCGTGACCAGCGACCTGTTGGGCGACAAAACAATATTGTCGTCAAGAATATAGGGTCGAGGGTCCCTCGTTTTCTCGAGCTAATGTTACACCAACGGATACATTGTTTCCTGCACGAAATAAACTCTTTGGCAGTTTAAACATGAGCCTTACGCCGAGAGGCTCGTTTTAAGTGCTTTAAAATGTTTTTGCTTCATTTTTTTAACATTTTATGTATGAGGGAAGCTGGGGGTAAAATAGGCAGTAGGAGTGAAAGGGATACATTGAATTTTGGCTGGAATTTGAATGTTTTCTATCATAAAACTTGCTTGAAATGTGTGAAAATCTGCGGAAATTTCCGATGAAAAAGCTTTGTCAAAATTTCCGCTAATATTTCATGATTTCAATTGTCGCAGCATAAAAAAATTGAAACCAGCTTAGAACTGATGGTATCATGTAATAATCTATTAACGATTAAATAGTTTGCGACAAAATATCATTGAAAAATCCCTCAAAATATTTTCAAAAATATTAATTCTCTGAATATTGATTTTTTTCTCAATGATTATTTTTTTATATTTTTTTTCTTCACTTCTTTTTACCATTGATGTATTAAATAGTCTTCAAATTATTTGGTGGTAGGTTTAAATATTTCTATTTCTCTTTTATTCGAATGAGTGTGTTATTTTTATAGTTATTTTGTCGTGAATTATTTTTTTGGAGTTATTCTGTCGTTGATTTTTTGTCGTTATCATTTTGCCGTGGTTAGATTATTACATGGAACCGAACTGATTGCATTTCCCATCAATCCTCTTAAGAATTAATTCTAACATATGGTTTTTTATCATATATTTCCTTAGATTTTCAATGGAATCATTGGAAGAATTCAATCTCAAACAGTTTTATTAGCATGCCTATTTTACCTCATATTCTCTATAGATCCATGTTTTTCAATGTTAAAATTTTCGAGAACGAATAATTATCAATGTTTCATTTCTCACAACAGTTGAAAAAAAAACTATATCTCTTTGAAAAATAAGTATCCTCGGAGGTATCAGTATTTGTCTACTTTTGTAAGAAAACACGTACATCAGGATCCGATTAAGTATCTTTCAAAGAAAAAAAAAGTAGAGATTTCTATCTATCGATAATTATCTCCTTCAAGATAAGCCGCTTATCCTCTAAACTCTTCAAACAATCCCGTAAAATCTGTTCTCTCAGTTCCTCCCTTTATATTTACGTTAGAATGTAGCAAATGAATTCGCGAAAAAACATATATTTCTAAGTAACAAAAAACAATTAGAGAATAAAAATTCTCTAAATAGAAACCCAAGAAGAATTACCAATGTTGGAATAAAGTTACTCCTTTGTTTCATGTTATATGTATTTGAAAAAGCCGGATAATAAGAAAAGAACCAAAGCCACAAATTGTGAATAAAGTCTCCATGCATATGACCCTAACATATATGCAACAAGTAACATTGTTTGAAAGCTCCGACTTTGATCTGAGACCCAGTTGGCGTACATCACCCAGTTTTATGCCTACCTAGAATCGCCCTCTGGTCCAACACAACAAGCCCCTTCCTCCCTCCGTCTACTTCACCTCCTTTTTTGCATGCCTCGTTTATATACCAATGTTATATTGAGAGAATAAACATGAAAATTTACTTTGGTTCAAACGTAAATTGCATTACGTCAAATTCCAACAGTGCATGCCATATATTTTTTTGTTGAAGTAACAAACATCATTGTGCTAATCATCCTGAAACATTAGACAACAAATACAATGTCAACGCGGATACGAAAATATTTTGAATCTTTTTAATTTCTTCAGAGAATTTGAAGGCTCTCTCAAATGCATTTCCCCTTTGATTTTGAACTTTGTTTTCATAATTGGAGAGAAAGATATTCTCGACGAATGTATATTTATCATAAATAACTGAATGCACAGATCTATCATAGATTAAAGGATAATTTCCATTTGGAAAGCCTCAATACTGGTTTGTTAGTGTGTCGAATGAAAGGGAAACAAAGAAATAGAATAAAAGTATCCACAGCAATTAGTTTGGACAACCATGAAATTGATCATCAAATTAATTGCATCAAGCGAGGGGGAGAGAAAGAAAAAACATTTCTTGATATCTCCAACCACATGTCCATGAAATCGTAGCCACTGGGGTGATCATGAAGCCATTAGGGCTCTATTCACTCGGTGTAAATTGTTTTGTACATTGTTTTACCGAAAAAAAACAAGTGTAGACAAGCGATCTGTATCTGTATGCGTGTGCCAAGGCACTATACACCAGTAACTTTCTTCCTCTCCATGTTTTTTTGTTTCTTTCCTTCCTCTCCCCTTCTTTAATGACGGGGTACAAGGGTACAAATGCGCGGGGCGGTCTTTGGCGCCTCCCTAATCAATTAATCAGCAAATCTCACTTTTATTTTATGTGCCCCTTCGAGGTTCATTTTTTTTCCAGACTGCATTATTTTCTCATTCCTGGGTTTATTAGGGTGCGATTAAGGTCACAGTTGAATTATTCCCACAGAAAATAACAACACAGTATTCATATTTAGATATAATTCATTTGAATTAATTCCTCGCAATTTCTGTTTCCAAAGAAAATTATTTAATTTACATTTTTAAACAATTTTTATAATTAAAGAATATGGAAGCACAAAATAAACTAAATTAATTTCAATAAATTTGAGGGCAATCTGTGATAGATGTGAGCTATAAAAATTAAACGTTTATGATTATATGTGTTGATATGAATGTTGATATTTAACGGTTGTTCTTCTTCAATACAAATTGGAATGATGCCGTGATCGGTTACCAGTTTAGGGCCCACAGGGCCCACCTCCCCACTCCTCCTCGTCTTTCTACTCCTCAGTGCTCTGCTCCTTGTCGGTTAATGCCTTGCCACGAAAGATCTATGGACTGGGCTGTAGTTTATATGCTAATCCGTAAAGAGTGTTAAATACTTGATCATTTATCATGCCATCGCTTCTCTTATTCTCGCCCTCTGGATGCCTTCCATCCGCATACTCACAAATGCACGAGTTATCCTTTTTCCTCCAATCGTCTCCCTTGTTCTTCTTCTACTTCTCCTTCTCGAAGAATATTCAGTGTTATATTTTACTTTGTCGTGTTAATTTTACTCAACGCTTTATTGAATTCGATTTATTCTATTATTCAACAAAATTTTATTATTTATTATTTTCTTAGGTCAATTTTTTTTTTCAATTCTCCCAATGAATCTTCTTACTAAACTGAAACAATTCCTCAGATCATTAGTTTCAACTCAGGTATAATTCTGGAAAAGAAAAGCTAACGGTTAATCTACTGGCAAAAAATCGAAGGACTGTTGCATACAAAACAGGCAGCTTCTCAATTCAGGAACAAACAAAAAATCCCCATCAATTTTTATTTCTTTCCTTGATTTACTCTTTTTCTTCTTAAAGGAAGGAAAAAACCCTCAAAAGCAAATCAACGGATTTCTAAGAATGTACAAAAATAATTTATTAGTCAGGGCGATATTTAATGGGTTTATTGATAGTAACACAGTGGTAACATTTTCAATAAAAGGAATTTGACCTTCTGAAAATTGCAGCTGTTACCCTCCCCCTATAAAACTGATTCGATACCTGTGGAACATGGAAAAATTCTCAATGGCTCACACACAAGACCTTGACCTAAGGTGAATTGAAAAATTGAGGGAAATATTTTTCGACACGATCTTTTATATCCCCCTTTTTCTTCTCTCTTTTTTCGGAGCGGTTTATTAGTGGTTATATATTCCATACCTGTGGTCTATTTGAAATTAGGTGAATCAATCTCGAATTCGTTTCGGTGCTTTTTTTTTCTCAATTGTTCACGAAATTTTTCATTTCAATTTAATAATGCATTCCTAAAT
Source organism: Aleiodes sp. PSUC_FEM 10030003 (assembly GCA_018902275.1). Lineage (NCBI taxonomy): Eukaryota > Metazoa > Arthropoda > Insecta > Hymenoptera > Braconidae > Aleiodes > Aleiodes sp. PSUC_FEM 10030003. The sequence continues at coordinate 20,442 of JABSMS010045045.1, forward strand.
TCATTGAATTCTAATGGGAACTCATTAATAATAGAATAACTCTAAGCTGCGAAAAGACTCCGGGATTAAATTGTTAAAATGTCATCTTTGTGTCTCATCTCTGATGAATACTGAAGACATCTCCAAGTACCCCCTCCCCCTCCTCTCCTCCACACGCGTTTAATCATCCACAGGAACAAAAACTATTGAGAATCTTTACCTGATGTCCTAAAGGCATCACGTGTCTCTATTGGTAGAAGAAGACTCGTAGAAACGGTAATGTCTCTGGTTCCATCGTATTATCCGTGCTCTGAGCTTGATTAATTATATTTCAAAGGCAAAGGGCAGCCTGTCATTCCCTCCTACTTCTTCACTACTGCCGCCACGACTGTGTAGGTTTTTCTCGAAAGAGGCGCCTTAATCCCTACCCTCCCTATCTACAAATACTTTTGAGGACTTTCCATTTAACTTTTGAAAAGTGACGAATCGTAGGATTTGAGAAACAATAAGAATTTTGGAATTTCATAAGTTATAAATTATGTGGAAAAATTAGTTGGCATCAAAAGTTTTTCAGGTATAAAGTATACATTAACTTAGTTTAAAATTCAGGTAAACGAAATTATAAATAAATTATTGATGAAAAAATATAAATGGAAATGATTTGAATTAAATAATTTTTCGAGGTAAATAATTTCCGGGAATTTTCGAATCGTGATATTTAAATTTACATGGAATTCTAAAAACATTTACATGTAGATCAGCAAATATCTGTCGAACTTGCGTGCGATATTCAAAGTACCCGCGGCATTGTGAACATCATACACACAAAATAAAAAAAACATAACCTGAAAACCCCGAAAGAAAAATGAAGATAAATAAATGGAAATAAAAAGCCTGAGGAATCATCGTTATGCACTGTGCATACGTTTCCTGGAAGGAATTACGGAAGGTATTATATCGGTGTTTGTTGGAGATTGCTGGAATTACAGGAGGGCATCGGGGAAAAAGTGAGCCATTGCTGGGTACTCGACCGGTTGTCCCTCTCTCTCTCACTCTTTCTTTTTTTCATTTTCCATGTCTATCGCGAATTATTTTAAGATCGCTCGTGCACGATTTCTCCTGCATGAGAATAAAATGAAAAACTAATGATTAATCGAAGAAAACAATTTTAAATAAGTGAAGCGTGCTTGGCGCCAGGCTTTGAATTTATTTCTTTCGTAGAAGTACCATCAGGGAGAAAATTTCTCTTTCCAAGAATCCGATGAAAAATATTCACGACAGATGTATTTTTCCATTTCCGGTAGAATAGAATCTTTAACTATGAAGAAAAAAAGAAGGAATATATTCGCCTGAGGACATCTATATATTCTTGGCGCACAACCAAAATTACCAATAACCATTGGAAGGATCGAAGGACAGTCGATTTTTTTGCCGGATAAGACATACCTGAGTCCTCAACCCAAAAATCCTTAGGTAACCAATTCTGTTCCATCTCTCTCATTCACTTGGCCTCTCTATTCCTCCACTTGTAGCCTCTCATCCCTTGGATTGTTCCGTATCAGGTGGTGGGGATAAAGGGGCAATAGATTTTTTCGGGCGTGCCCAGGGTTGAAAACCATTGGCACAAACTCCTGCTCTCTCTTTCTCTCTTTTGAGGTCCCCCATTGATTTTTATGGTGGGGATAAGGTTAAACTGCCCCATACGGTTATTTGGACTACTCAAAAATCTTACCGATCGGTTTGGCTCGGGCTACCCTGGAAGCCATCGGTAACTAAAACTTCAGTCGCAGGAACGGCCTCACACGCAAGGCCACGGCTCTTCGAGTATAACAATCTACATTGCTGTGTCTTTATGTGTTTAAATTCTCCGAGATTGTGACAATCCAGTGATATTACGTGTGTTGATAAAAATTAATTGCATTTTTTTTTCATTTCGTTGACTGTTAAGTTTAAGTAATTTATTGAAATGAGTGATATTGAGAGTATGTATACGTCAGAGAGTATCTGGGATACTCCACAGAAGCGTTCGACAGGCTCGAAAAATTTGGGTGACGCTTCGATGAATCTGCTTGAAAAGGTTTGTTTATTATTCAAAAATCATTGTTTCTTCACTTCTGGATAATTGAATTTTGAATTTATTGAAACCGCAATGTGTCATTCAAATTCGAAACATCATCCATTCATCGCCGCAATTTGTCTCGACTACTCTCCATAATTTCCTCAAGTAATCGCAAGAATCATTAATATTAATATTAAACATGTTATTATCCTTCATTGCCCATTTTTATCACGTTGATTAATTTAATATTGAAATTAATCTTTCAAATCGATGCAGCCCGGGAGGGCATTTTGCCTTAATGAGCTACCGAGTGAGGTCGCTGCGGTCTGGATAAACGCGGGCGTTTGAAAGAAACTTTTTATAGACTCTGATTTTCATTTATATGTTAAACGCTTCCATAATAACTTGCATTGAGACAAACCAGAAGGTTTTTTATTTAAATATTCAGTCGTCATTGTGACAGAATATCCTCCCTCCTTGACATTCACCACGTAGGTAACACTATTAAATACAAAGTCTCAAGCAGAGATATTTTATCGAGTCCCTGAATTTTTATGGCGATTATAAAAATATAGAGAGCTGGATATACGAATGATGAAAAGGGAGAAAAAAATTAATAGAATGATTATGATTGGGCTTGGTTAATCCGTGAAGACATAATTTTTCATTTTATTTCTTATTCACAATGTTATACTTTGTTGCCTTGCCGATAATGAATGACCAATTAAGATGCCCCTATTTGTGAATTTCGTGGTAAAATATTCGAACCAACATATATAGGCCTATCTGCTGACACACATTTCCGGTGAGGAGAGGCAGGAGACTATAAAATCACTCTTGGATTATATGTGTTATTTCTAAAGCAGTTGTGAATATATTAGGAAAAATAAAAAAATTACTATTGAAAAATTCTTTGAATTATTAAAATAGAGAAATTCATTTATTTGAGGAAATGATTTCATGGAATTGCTTGAAAATTATTTTTCTTCATTGCAATAAAATATTTAATTTTTTTTTTTATGTCGTGCAATATTTCTT